>PVJS01002232.1:0-86636 GCA_004027185.1 Glis glis
CAAAAAAAAAAAAAAAAAAAAAAAAGAAAGAAAATAGACTTCAGGGTCTGTAATCCTGTTTTGTCTGTCTCTTACTGCTTTTTAAACACCCCTGTGTTAGTCAGCTTTCCATCACTGTGACAAAATACCCGAGACAATCAACTTAGTAAAAGAAAAGGAGTGGGGTGTCGGTAGCCAGGGGCTTCGTTCACACACAGATGAGGGAGCACACACTATAGGGGCATTATGGATTTTTGGGGTGGTAACTTAGGCAAGTGGAGCGTGGCTGGAGGAGGTAGGTCACTGGGGCTGTGGCCCTGGGGACTCTCTGTTCCTAGTCATTCCCTGTCTTTCTGCTTCTGGCCACCATTGAGTTGAGCTCAGCTTTCCTCCCCCACGCCATCCCACCATGATGCTTCTGCCTTGAAGTCGGCCAACTATGGACTGAACCTCTGAAACCTTGAGCCAAATAAACTTTTCCTCCTTTATGTTGTTCATGTCAGGTATTTTGGTCACAGTGATGGAAAAGTGGACTGAAACAAGGGACTGCTTGGGGTCCCTGGAGGTCAGGCAGGAGCTCGGCCCCACCCTCGCTCTACCTGAGCAAGGTCTTTTCTCTCTCCTTCCTCTCTCCTCCACCCCTCTTTCTATCTGTCTCTTTCTCTGTCCATCCTCTGTGATTCTCTTCTAGCTCTCCCTCTTTCTCTTTGTCTCTCTTTTGTCTCTTTTGATCTCTGTTTTTCTCTCTCCCATCTGTCTGTCTGTCTCTCCCTTTCTCTCCCCAGATGCTCCACTGTCTCCACTCCAGTCTCCTAATGATAAAAGCTGTGTTTGGAAATCTCAGTGCTGGGGGCTAGCAGAGGAGTGCTGGCGGAGTGGGGACTTTCTTCTCCCCAGGCTGGTTCTCCCAGCCGGAGGCCTGACCCGCCCTCCCTCCCTGCCCCACAGACCTGCTGCCCTGCCTGGTTTCTGACCTCGTCCTTGGTCACGCTGCTGATGCCTGAGTGGCTGGAGCAAGACCACGGCGCACTGGACAGTTGGGGCGTCTCTCGCAGGTCTGCCCACAGCCTCATGGGGGCCCCTTTCTGGGGGAGCATTTTCTTGATCTTCTATCCTTCTTCTCTAGCTAGTTGCTGTCTTCCTCAGACACTGGGAAATAAGGATGTCCGTGGACATCAGAGTTTGTCCTCTTCCTGGGCCACGGCCTGTCCTCTCCAGTGTCAGGGCTGTGGGGGGCACGAGGGTGTCATTGTCCTGGCAGCCGAGGGAGATGGCCTGCCTCTAAGGCACAGTCTGGCCAGCTGTACAAATGTGGTGTTTAAATATTTATTTTTAGTGGTCACTGGTTAAATAGCAGCCTTCATCTGGTGGGGGTAATCCTGACAAGTAAAAACAAATCAGACCTCCTCCTCGTCAGTGAATGCTCCCAAACCCTGCCGGGACTCTGGGCCAGGGCCCCAAATGTCCAGGGTGACTGGCGAGCCCATGGCTGGGGGGCCAGGCTGGCCTGTGACCACGGCGCCTCACCAAGGAGCCCGCAGCTTGCCCTCCCTGGCTTCCTGTTGGTCAGTGCCAGCCATCCATCTATGCTGGGCTTGTCTCCATCAGCTGGGGCTCTCGGAGGCCGGGCCGGTGGGGCACTTGCCCACCTCCCTGACCCCAGCTCAGGCCAGCAGGTCCTGGGCGCTCTGAGAGACGCATGTGACCGGATCGCCTCAGAAGCTTTGGGAATCCACCTGCACCCCCCGCTGGCTCCTGGCTCCGACCCAAGCAGGCCTGGCCAGCGAGGAAGGGCTCCCCACCGCATCCAGAGAATGACTGACAGGTGGGGCATTAGGCCCGCCTCCTGGGCTGACTGACAGATCTCATGTCCTGTCTCTGTTCTCCTTTACCCTATTCAGTGGCCTCTCAGTGTCCGGCAGAGTGAATGTGGCCACCAAGAAGAGCGAGGCCCTTGGTGTCTCGGGCCTCGTGTTCAGGGATTCTCACCTACTGTGGACAGTCCTTGGCTTTGTCAATTGCTGTGGTCTGAATGCATTTCCTAAAATTCACGCGTTGAAGCTTAAATGCCAAAATGCTGGTATTGGGATAGGTGAACTCTTGGGGAAGAGAGAAAGAAAGAGACATGCTCGCACCAGATCAACCAGAATAAAATAAAAACACGATCAACGTAAACTCACCAGATTCAAAGACTCACACCGTGAGCCCGCAGCCGATTCACGGCAGGCCTGCGCGACCAAGAACGGACATTCCCAGCTCCAAATATCAAATGATTGACTCGGGATTTGATTTTCAAAGAAGCACCTGTGGGAACCTGCACATTTCTTCCCAGGAAAATCAAATATATAATCAGAGAGCTCAGCCCTGGGCTCGTGGCTCATCTTCTCTCCTGGGCCGAGTTGAGGTCCCATTGTCCCCTCGGAGTGACCCCTGTCTGGTACAGTATTAGAAGGTGGAGCCTTTGGGAAAGAACCTTCATGGATGGGATTAGAGCTCTTATAAAAGGGCTTGAGGGCCAGGCGTGGTGGCGCACGCTTGTAATTTCAGTGCTTGTGAGGCTGAGACAGGAGGATCGCAGGTTCAAAGCCAGCCTCGGCAACTTAGCAACTTAGTGAGGCTCTCAGCAACTGAGTGAGACCCTGTTTCCAAATAAGAAATAAAATCGGGCTGGGGGTGTAGCTTGGAGGTAGAATGCCTCTGGGTTCAATCCCCAGTACCAAAAAAAATTTTTTTTTTTTTTTTGCGGTTCCGGGGATTGAACGGACAAGATAGACCCTTCTAGGGCACACCCCCACTGACCTATTTCCTCCAACTCGGCCCTGCCTCCTAGTTGTGTAAATTATTTTATTTTTATTTATTTATTTTTTTTGCGGTACTGGGGATGGAACCCAGGGGCATTCTACACCCACACCCCTGGCCCTATTTTTTATACTTTATTTTGAAATTGAGTCTCACGAAGTTGTGGAGGGCCTCACTAAGTAGCTGAGGCTGGCCACGAACCTGGATCCTCCGGTCTCCACCTCCCAAGTACTAGGATTACAAGCATGCGCCACCACGTCCGGCTTATAGTTGTGTAAATTATTAAGAAAGGATATGTAGCCAGGCATGGTGGTGCATGCCTGTAATCCCAGTACTTGGGAGGCTGAGACAGGAGGATTGCAGGTTTGAGGCCAGCCTCAGCAATTTAGAGAGGCCCTCAGCAACCTAACGAGACACTGTTTCAAAATAAAAAATAGGGCCTCAGAGGTAGACCCCCCCGTTCCATCCCCAGTACTGGAAAAAAAAAGATGCAAAATATCATGTTAGAATCTTCATGCCCAGAAGCATGCGGGAACACAGCCAGCAGCCGAGAGCGGCCTCCACACCTCCCCCTTCAGATCTGTGCTTCACGAGGGTTGCTGAGACTTTTACTTTCCCAGAAAAGATCCTGCCTCCAGCCCCTGACTGGGTGGGGACAGAACATTCACCTTGCCAAATTCCGGAGACAGAGGGGCTGTTTTTCAACAGGATTGCTAAATTGGTAGGATGTACCTTGTATTTATTTTTTCGGTACTGGGGATTGAACCCAGGGACATTCTATCTCCGAGCTACACCCCCTCCCCCCAGCCCTTTTTATGTTTTGTTTTGAAACAAGGTCTTTCTAGGTTGCTGAAAGTCTTGCTATGTTGATGAGGCTGTCCTCAAACCTGTGATCCTCCTGTCTCAGCCTCCCAAATACTGGGATTACCGGCATGTGCCACCATGCCTGGCTAAGATGTATCTTTTTAGCTCCTCTCATGGAGAGGCTTGCTTGCGACAAGACTGAGACAGAGAGAGGCCCTGGATCGAGCCATACCTGAAGTCATCTATTCAGACATCTCAGTTCTAGGGACCTATAAACCCCTACCACGTCTTCCTTTTCTTCTTACAGAAGGTGGCTTGCAGCTGAGACCATCTTGACCACCCAGGACCATGACATATTGAGTAAGAGGAAAAAGAAGCATGTGAACCTGCTCATCTGTCTGCCCACAGGCTGCAGGGTCAGGTGCTGGGGGCACAAGGATACATTCCATGGACTGCCAGGGGGCGCGGGGGGCAGACATGAGACAAAGCCATGCTTCCTGTGTATTGAGGGGAAGGTGGGGCAGGGAGTGACTGAGCCACACAGGGCTTCCCAGGGGAGGTGACATGGGACTTGTCAGAGAAGCACAGCTGGGTGGGCTCATCCCTGGTGCTGAGGAGCAGTGAGTATGTGCAGAAACTGCAAGCAGTGGGCAGCTCTTCTGTGCTAGAGAGGCAGGGTATTGGGAAGACAGCCCCAGGCCGCCCTGCTGCCTACAGTGTTGGCAGGAAGAGGCTGCAGGGGCACTCAGAGGGACATGTGTGGCCGGGAACGGCAGGAGGAAGGAGGGGAGAAAGCTATTTTTTCCCGGTTCCCCATGATAAAGAAATGATTTTCCTCTTACACACATTGTCCTTCCTGCAGCTGGGAAAAGAGCAGGTTCACGCCTTGTCTTACGATGCCTCCCCGGGCAAGCACGATGTGCTCATGGCTGGTCTGGCTGGCCCTGCTCCCACAGCCTCGGGCCTGAGCCTCTGCGTCCAGGCCCCAGCAGCTTGGCGCCCTGGCAGTTTTCAAAATAAAGTGGTTTTTATTTCATATTCACAAGAGAGGTTACAAAATAGAACCGAAGTTGCTGCTTCTCATATTATTTGTGCAATGCCCCCCCCCCATCTCCCTTTCCAAAAGCAAGTCACAAAGGGGTCTTTGTTCTCTGCAAGTTCAAAGTCAGGTCCTCCGAAGGGAAACTCAGGGGCGATGAGAAGGAGGAGGCGCCGTTTTACAACGGCAGCCTGTCAGACCAGAAATATGGCACGCATCAGGCTTCCGCAGCTCGCAGGCGGCGGGAGCCGTGTGACTGGATTTCCAGTGAGACCGGACAGGGGTGGGGTGGCGGCTGGGGTCAGCGGGGAGCAGCTGGCTGGGCACACACTGTCTCTCTCCATGGCCCCAGGTTCCTCACCTGTAGAAACGGGCATCAGCACATTGGACTCCAGAGGAGGGTTCTTTCGAGCAGGTCTCAGAACACGGTGCGGGGGCTCAGGTACCCCGAATGCGCGCCCGCCTTTCTGAAAATTTGATGGGTTGAATGCCCACGCCTATGTTTAAAGGAGAAAAAAAAAATAAACCATTGTCTGCAAAGGACTGACCCCGGTGATCTCAAAGACCTGGGAGAAGCTGGGCCCCAGGGATCATGAGGGTCGGAGACTCAGCACCCTGTGCAGACTTGAGCAGAGAAATTGGCCTCTCTGGGCCTTGTTTATCCTTCTGAAAAGTGGAGTCACAGCTTCCTGACAGGAGCCAGCCCAGGGCTGGGGCCTGCAGTGTTCAGGGGTGCAGAGGTGTTCAGGTCCCGCATCCTGGCTCTGACGCTGCAGTGGGAAGCGGTCTCCCAGGCTCCTGGAGGACCCGAGACAGCACCTTCAGCCTCAGCCAGGGTGGTCTCTTCTCACCGCGGTGGCCCCCAGGCGGGGGACCCATGCAGAGCTCCACTGCCGGCCTGGTGTGGGGACAGGATGCAGCAGGCCCCCGGGGACCCTCAGGAAGGCTCCCCAGCTTCCTTGGCCATGCCTGGCCTGGGTCCCACGCCTGTACGAGGGGTCCTGAAGGCGGCAGCCCTGGCCTCGTTGCCCGGGAGTCTGGCCTCTCCTCCCTCCCTCGGCGGGGCCCCTGCAGGCCTGGCTACCAGACCCAGGGCCCGTGGCCTCCCAGCTTCACCCCAGCTCCTTCCCGAGGCAGCCTGGGACTTGGGGGCTTGGCAGGGAGATGGTATGCCCGCCACCTGTCCCCGCCATAGTGGCCCTTCTTCATCCCTGGGGTCCGGGGAGTTGAAGGCCATTGGAGCAAGAGGGGTGCTCGCCTTCCCCTTGCAGGAGTCAGAGCCTCATTTGGGGGGGCAGAGCAGGTTTATGCAGGTCCAAGGCAGTGTGGGGTTGGGGCAGAGTGTGGGGGGCGCAGGAGGGGCTTCAGAGAGATCAGCCCTCCCCCTCCCTCCGAAGGGATGTGGCCCTCCACAGAGCGGTGCTCTGGGAGTGGGGCCCTGCTGGGGAGGGGTGGGGAGTGGAGACGAGGGGAGGGAGGCATTCATGTGGGAGCTCAGGGAAGCCAGGAAGTACCCCCAGAATTCCGGATCTTTCCAGAGCATCGATCTCTAGCATTGCAGAGCAGAATCTAGGTCCGTGGAGACAACAGTGAGACCCGCCCAGGGCTTCTCAGGCGGGTGAATCCTGGGGCCCTGAGGCCTCCCTGGGCTTCCCTGTGGACTGCTGCTGGCTGTTGAGTTCACTGAAAGACACCTACTCCGGGCGTTGGGACGTCCAGGGGAGAGGCATTCTAAAACCGCAGCTCAGGGTGGCCCTTGCGCTGCACCATCCGACATGAACGCCACTGTTTCTACAGCACTGGCCAGGCCGCCCACCTAGGGCTGCAGGTCATCTCTGCGAGCCTGGGCTGTGTGCCCTAGGGTGCCACTCACTCTGGGAGGCTCCCCCATCCACCCTGGGAAGGCATCATGCTGCTGCGATCCTCCGTTCCCTGGGGATAGATTGTGATTCTCCCCATTTTACACACAGGGAAACTGAGGGCCCTAAAGCAGGTAGAGGTTTGGATTGGGGTTGTAGGTCCTGCCGGGGCAGCTGCCTCTGATCCCGGGCGCTCTGTACTATGGGATACTGGAGAGGGAAGGCCACTCACATTTAATGCCCCCTCATAGGGAGCAGGCTCTCCCCAGGCGCTTTACCTACGGGGCCGGATTCACACAGTGGGTATCAACTCATTTTGCAGATAAGAGATGGAGGGTCAGGGAGGCTGTTATAGTTAGACATAAAATGTCCCCTACGGAGCTCATTTATTAATATTCAGGGTTGCTATAGTGGAGTCATGAGGGTAATCCCAGCAGTGGGATTTTATTAAATCCATTGCAATGGATTTACCTGGGTGGTACTGGTCCGCCGGTAGGGTGTGGCTGGAAATGGTTCCTCCTCCCCCTACTCTCTCTCTTGCTTATGTCCTCCATGATGTGAGGAGCACAGCCCATGCGCTCTCCCTCCGCCTCCCGCCGCCATGCCCTGAGATCCGCGGTCCCCGGCCTCACATGGACTGAGCCCCAAACTGTAAGAAAATCAATCTTCTTTCCTCTAAGTTATGTGGTCAGATCTTTAGATTATGGCTGCAGGCATGCTGACGGATACAGAGGCTAAGTAACTGTGAGTTACGTTCCCAACCCGGGCCTGCCTGGCCCCAGAATCTCATCCTGGAGGCTCTGCTGACTTCCTGAGCTGCCTCCCCTCAAGCTTGGCTTGGCTGTCCAGAAGCAGCCCCCAGGGAGCTTCAAAGAGCTCACATCTGGACCCCAGCCCCAGAGACGATGATGAAGAGGATGATTTTGCAGTACTGGGGATTGAACCCAGGGCGTTCTACCACCGAGCTTCACCCCCAGCCCTTTTTATTTTTATTTTGAGGCAGGGTCTCACTAAGTTGCTCAGGCTGGCCTCGAACCTGCAATCCTCTTGGCTAAGCCTCCAGAGTTGCTGAGATTAGAGGCATGCTTGCGCTGCCACCGCACCCAGCCCAGCCCCAGAGCTTCTAATCCACTGGGTGGAATGTGCCCCTCCCTTCCATGCAGCCTCCTAGGAAAGGGCAGGAGGCCCCAACCCTCCTCCCGCCCTCCAGCCCTGACTGGCCTGGGAGAGCCAGGGAGGGAGCTCCCGCCTTGGTCATGCGCACTCTGAGGGGGGGAGTCAGGCCCGGCTCAATCTTAGCCTCCTTGGACTTTGCCCCTGGGATTTGAGGTGTGTGCTCAGAGTGCAGTGGCCACATTTCCAGCACACACCTCCTTCAGCCACCTCCTGCAGCTTCCTGGCCGCCCAGGTCGACGTCCAGGGCCTCTCTCCAGACGCCTGTGTCCCTGCTGCCCCATGCTCGCTCTCCTGCCTGCCACAGTCTGGCACAGCCGAGCATATTTATGTGTGTGCTTATTTCTTTACGTCAGTCTTCCCACCTGAGCGCGACTTCGTGGGAGGGACTTCATCTGTGGCCACCGTCAGGATGTTCCTTGGTGGGTCTAGGTCAGTCCCTGGCCCCTGGGAGGTGCACGATCCAGATGTGTGGGGCTAATGAATGAATGGGGGTGGGGACACAGAGGGCCCATCCATCTGGTGTAAATGTCATGTCTGACTTGAGGCTCATAAGTCTAGGCCCCCAGCAACCAAGCCAGTCCCAGGAACTCACCAAAGAATAGCTCTCCTTCTGTCACCTGGGATGGCTAGGGGTCGGCAGACCCCAGATTACCAGTCAGCCAGGGCTGGTCTCCAGGAATCTGGTGTGCTCTATTTACCCTTATACCCTAAAATTTCCCCTAGGCTGCTTCCCTGAGGGTGGGGTACGCGGGTCAGATGCACACATCCTGCAGCGAAGTAGACATCGTCCAACCTGTATACATCATGCTTTGCTCCTCGTGCCCTGCAGCTGAGACAGGTGGACACCCCAGTGTCACCTCAGCGTGGCTGAGGCTGAGCCGCACACACCTGTCCTCAGAGTGGGCGATCAGGAGCCAATTTGGGGGAGCCACTTGACAGCAGTGAGTAGCTGGGGCTTCCCTTGTCAAGGCTGGGGCTGCCACTAACCCTTCCCCTTCTAATGCCCCTGGCAGGTGCAGGGCTGGCTGGGCAAGAGGTCCTTTCTAGCCCTCAGCCCCCAAGGCTCCCCTTCTTCTTCTTCCTCCTCCTCTTCCTCTTCTTCCTCCTCCCCTTCTCCTTTCTCTCCTCTTCCTCCTTCACCTTCTCCTCCTCCTTCTCCTCTTCCTCCTCTTCTTTTCATACTGGGGATTGAATCCAGAGGTTTTCTACTACTGCACTATACCCCCAGCCCTTTTCATTTTTTATTTTGAAACAGGATCCTGCTAAGTAGCTGAGGCTGGCCTTGAACAGGTGATCCTCCTGTCTCAGCCTCCCAAGTACTGGGATTACAGGTGTGCACCATTGCGCCCAGCCCCCCAAGGCTCTTCGAACCTGTGCACTGGAACTATCATGAGCTTTTCAAAGCCCCAGTGCCCAGGTCCCCACGGACGAGGTCAGCGCCTTGGGTGGGCCTTTCCCAGAGTCACTGAGATGCTGGGCCAACCTTCGGGCTGTTTTCTGTTCGTAGTCAGCAAAGAACGGGGACATCAGGATGGGGTTTTTGAGATGGGAATGGGCCCAGCAGAGTCAGAGTGTCTGGTTATTTCCTGATCCCAAGGAGGGTGGCCCAGCTAGGTGTGGGGTGTTCATGACAGGAGGGTGGGGACTGAGCTGAGCTGTACAGTAGACCAGTTCCAGGAGAGAAAGACATTCTAGGCAGGTGCAGAGGGGCCACACAGGAGTAGGAGTGAGAGGCAGACGGTGTGCTCCTGGACAAATACCAGGGAAGGCTGATCACACTGGGGGAGCCTTGAATGCTGCATTAGGGAGGTGGAGTTGTAAGCTTTTAGGTAAAAGACAATGAGTCCCAGCCGCAACGGGACCCAGCAGATGTCCCAAACATTATAAAAGGCCACTGTCTGCAGGTGTTGTCAACAGATCTCCTCCTTCGGCATCCTGTAGGCCCAGTGCTGGCAGCCCTCCACCAGCACCCAAGGGGCCCGCGGGGGCCTCAGAGCAGCTGTGCTGAGCCCCCCCACCCCTGCAGCTCCGGATATTTTCGAGCCACTCCTGCTGCCCTGGCTACCGTTCAGGGACGTCATCCAGGAGGGAAGATAAACCAGCCACCGAGTCCCTGGGGCCGCAGAGCCTGACCAGCCTGGGCCATGTGGCAGTGACACTGGGGCCTTTGTTCAGGGACCTTGCACCAGACCAGGGAGCGAGGAGGAGGAGCAGCTGGCCCCTCCAGGCTGTGCTGAAAACCCAGCTTCATGAATTGTGCACAAGGTGATTCCTGGAAGGGGGAGAGTCTACAGCTACTCCTTGGTAGAGATAAGACCCTTGAAGACCCAGGTCTCGCTTTTCAAGACATTTGGTGATAGGGTGGATTCTTTTTTTTTTTTTTTTTTTTTTTTTTTTTGCAGTACTGGGGATTGAACCCAGGGGCGTTCTACCTCCAGGCTACACCCCTGGCCCTATTTGCGGAGGGCCTCACTAAGTAGCTGAAGCTGGCCGAGAACCGGATCCTCTGGTCTCAGCCTCCCAAGTACTAGGATTACAAGTGTGTGCCACCACGCCCGGCTGGTGGATTCTTTTTGTGAGAGGAATTTTGAGACATCATGGACATAAATAAATAAGTAAATAAATAAAGGCAAAACCTCTCTTCGTGCCTGATGTCTCGTGGCATGTTTCGACTGAGCCCGCCAACATGCTTTTCCACATGTGGTAATATTTTTTTTCTTGTGCATTTTTTCCTTTTTTGTGTGGTTCTGAGGATTGAAGTCAGGGGCATTCTACCTCTGAGATACACCCCAGCTCCCAGCTTCAGCCCTTTTTATTTTTTTATTTTAAAACAGGGTCTCACTAAGTTGCTGAGGCTGGCCTTGAACCTGAGGCCCTCCTTCTTTTTTTTTTTTTTTGCGGTACCGGGGATTGAACACTGGGGTGTTCTACCTCCGAGCTATACCCCCGGCCCTATTTTTTATCCTTTATTTTGAAACCGGGTCTCACTAAGTTGCAGAGGGCCTCACTAAGTAGCTGAAGCTGGCCACGAACCCGGATCCTCCGGTCTCTGCCTCCCAAGTACTGGGATTACAAGCGTGTGCCACGACGGCCCTCCTTCTCACCCTTCCAAGAACTGGGATTATAGGCTTGGGCTACCACACCCAGCTCTTCCTGCAGTTTTACAAAACAATCCATTCCCTTGTCCCCAGCAATACTGTTCTATTGGACTATGACAACTAGTGCCTTGACTCCTGACTTCTCTGGGCTTTTAACACTGAAGTAATTTTTTAAAAAAATTAAAATGTAAAAATTTGTAAAATAAATTTAAAAATTGCGCAAAATCACAATACATCATGAAGTCAATATGTGACTCTCAAAATTTTCTGTTGATATCATTTTGTTGTTTGTGCAGTAAATATCAGAAGAAAAATAAAGGATATTACCATCTCAGCACTCCCGTGCGATTATTTCCATTTTATGCTTTTCCTTGTGATAGTTTTTTTTTTTGGGGGGGGAGGGAGGTGTCAAGGATCGAACCCAGGGCTTTGCACATGCGAGTCAAACGCTCTACTCCTGAACCATGCCTGCCTGCCTTGTTATGGTTATTTCTTTAAGGACTGTTGTACTCTTCTAGAAAGTAGATACATCCGATTTTACTTTACTGTCTTCTACTGCTAGACATTGACATGATTTCCGGTTGTACCTGGAATAGATAGTTCTGCAATGAACATCGCCAGGAATGGAATCTTCCTTTTCTTCTCTTTCAAAGTATTTCCTCACAGTGCTCTTCATAGACTGGAATCTCCGGGTAAAATAGAAGAGGCCATTTCAGGGCTCTTTATTTGCGATGTCAAGCATCGTGAAGCCGGCACCCAGCCCTGAACACTGTCCTTTGGATATTTTTTATTTCAAGCACTGAATCCCAAACTTGGTTCTCAGGAGCAGCAGCCCTGGTACCATTCCCAGCACGGCTGCCCTGGGAAGGCACTATTGCTCTAGATGCATGTTACTGTACGTGGGCTTTATTTCAATTTTAAAAAGCAATACAAAATGCTCATTTTCCTAATCCACTTTCAACTCTTACCAGCGGTTCAGTTCAGACGTTGATCTGGAATGCTCCAGCACCTCCCCCCGGCCTCCTGCCTCCAACCCGACCCTTCTCCCATCTACCCTTCCCCAGCTTCAGAGTCACCTGGTGGCTCATGACACATACATATACCTGCTCCACTCCAAGTCTGGAGACCCAGCATCTCTGAGAGCCGGGCCTGGGGGCTGTCATCTTTGTCCCAGGTGGACCGTCCTGTAAGAGAGGGCTGCATGCCTGGCATGGCCTGAGCCCCCAGTGTCCTGGCCCTGCCTGCCCTCTTGTCTCATTTTCTGTGACTTGTGTCTGTGCTTTTTGGTCTCCAGTGAATCCTGCCAGGGTGGCCTCAGAGAATGAGGTTCGGTGCAAAGTCTCAGGACGGCAGACGGAGATACAGAGAGAATGGGTGGGCTCTATCCACCATGTCCCTGGAACCCGGATCTCACCCAGTCCATCCTCAAACAGGCTACCATTGCGGGGTCCATCAGCATTCAGTAACATCAAAGAGCTTGTCACTCACCCCAAACACATATACAAGACCCGCACGTGGGTGAATGTGTGTGGGTGACCTGGAGCCCCCACACCTCCATGCCTTTGTGCCCCGGCTGTCCCATGCCAGGCCCGTCCTCTGCCGTCCCACTCATTGGTCCAGGGAGGCCCGTCTCCCAGGGCGGGGTCATTTCGTCACCCTGGAGCAGGCTCTTGATCTCAGCAAGCATCAATTAGGACCAAGTACTTTTGGGGGAATGGGTGCCTGGTGGGAGAGAAATAATTAGGGTAGCAGGGACACCCCACATTAGAATTTAAAATTGAGGCAGAATAACCTACTTCATGCATCCTGTGTGAATGTGTGTGTGTGTTTGTGTGTGTGTGTGTGTGTGTGTGTGTGTGTACAGTTGTCCCGTGGCATCTGTGGGGGATTGGTTCTAGAACTTCCCTTCAGATACCCAAATGCATGGATGCTCAAGTCCCTTCTATAAAATGGCATAATATTAGCATAAACATATGCACACCCTCCTTTGTGCATTATTAATGTTATTATTACTAGTAGTATTTTTATCATCATCATCATTATTATTTGGTATTAGGAATTGAACCCCCCACAACTCCCCACCCTTTGACCTCTCCTCTGAGGCTCATCTGCACCATTCTGACAACTTGGCTTTTTGGAAATTCCAGCTAGGTATCCTCCTAGGAGATCAATTTGCAGGGATGGGGAATACTGCTCTGGAGTCTGGTTCCTCTGCGTCCTCTGTGTTCTGAGCTTTCCAGTTCAAAGATTGTGGCTCCAGGTACCAGCAACTGTTCTACCTCCTCCCAGCTGCACGCCCATGGCAGGCATCACCAATCGATCACAGCATCTCTGTTCTGACTCACACACCCTGAAGCTCTTGGTCTGTTGTCCTCTTGGGGCATATATATTATTTAACAGTTATTGAGTGCTAGACACTTAAATAAATGCTGGGAACACAATGGTGAACCAAAACAGCTCAGCAGGGCTGACGTGTGAGGCCCATGGGACAAACAGACCATCACACCAGGGGTGGAGCAGCGAACAGCTTATCTAGGGTCTTTGAGAAGAGTGTTATTTGGGTTCTGGAAGGCGGGTAGGAGCATGGGGATCTGGTGAAAGGGGCATGTAGGAGTTGGAGACAAGGACATACAAAAGGCCAGCATGATGTAGGAACGATGAACTATCCAAAGACAAAATTACAACAAATTCAGTTTAAAGATATGTGTGTGTGTGTGGGGGGGTATTGGGGATTGAACCCAGGGGTACTCTATCTCCGAGCCACACCCCCTTTTTATTTTTTATTTTGAAACAGAGTCTCACTAAGTTGCTGAGGCTGGCCTCGAACCTGTGATCCTCCTGTCTCAGCCTCCCAAGTACTGGGATCACAGGCATGTACCACGGTGCCTGGCTCAGTTTAAAGATCTTAATTGACTTTTATTTATAATTCAAAAGTAGAATAAATGTTCCAGTGAGCTGAGTAGGGAAATTTAGCTTTATACATAGAGAGAAGGGCTCAGGAATGCAGAAAAACAAACAAGCAAACAAAACCCTCAAAAAGAACAAAAAGTGGATTTGGCTGTTTCAAAGTTTCTTTCCTTATAGGGTTAAAACAGAGAGAATTCCTCAGCATGCTGGATTAAGTCAACTGGGCTCCTTTTGATGGTCGCTACAAATCTTCTGGGCTTTTTCTTTTCTGGAAAACTGGCCTGTTTTGGAGTTGAGTTTGCTCATCTGGCCTCAGCGTGAGTGGCTCCATTCTGGTTTGGTCTGGTCCGCCGAGGTCTTCGTGTAGCAGGTTAGTTCCAAACAGAAGCCTCCTGTAATTCTTATTTAGCAGGGCCGTGAGTTTGGATGGCTAAGAGGACAGACCAGACAGGGCCTGGCAGGTCAGGCTGAGAGTTGCTGTTGTCACTGAGAACAAGAAAGAGGAGAGCTGCTGCTGTGGGAGCTGGCCTGGTCCCCGAGCTGGGCTTGTGTTGTTGAGAGCCGCCTGATGCTCCAGCCCCGCCCTGGGGTCCTGTGGACACCTACAACCTCACAGAACCAGAACCCCTGGCTTGTGACAGCAGAACAAGGCCACTCCGTGACTGTGTCTAAGCACCAATAAAAGCCAACTCCCTGTGCAAACCGCACAGCAGCAAATGTTTTCTCTGAGTTACATGAGCGAGGCCGCCTCCTTGCCTGGCTCTGGCCCGCCCTCCCGTAGATAAGATGAGTAGGAGCCAGGCGTGGTGCCACACACCTGTAATCCCAATACTTGGGAGGCTGAGACAGGAGGATCACAGGTTTGAGGCCAGCCTCAGTAACTTAGCAAGACCCTGTTTCAAAATAAAAAATAAAAAGGGCAGGAAGCTATAGCTTGGAGGTGGAATGCCCCTGGGTTTAACCCCTGGTACCACAAAAATGAGTAAATAAATGATGAGTTAAAAGAAGCTGGGGGTTGGGCGGGGTGACCTGGGTGTCCTCTCATTTTCCTCCTCTTCCTCTTGCTCAGGGTCTGACCCCTCCCCAGTCAAGAGCAGAGTGGGGACGAGGCGTGGACAACTGGCACCATCGCTTGGCCACTATTGTCACTGTGAGCTGGCGTGGGCTCTTCATGTTTTCTGGGCTCTGAGTTCTCTGGGGTGCCTCGCGCCATTGTCCCTGGGGAAAGCTCTGCAGCGCACTCTTGAGCTGGGCGAGCTCATCTCCCTCAGGGCTGGGGCCTCCAGCCTCTCCTAGCCGGGCCTCTTCACCTGTTATCCGTGGCGCGTGGCCCACGTCGCTTAACCTTTGGTTTGACTTCGGGACTTGTGAGTCAGCGTTTCGCACCTGTGACCAAAGTACCTGACACAAACAGCTTAAAGGAGGGAAGGCTGACTTTCCTCACGGTTTCAGAGGTTTTGGTCCATGGTTGGCGGGGTCCCTTGCTCTAGTCTGAGGTGAGACAGAACATCATGGTGGAAGAGGGTGGTGGAGGAAGTCACTCAGCTCATGGCAGCCAGGAGGGAGGGAAGGAGGGAGAGAGGGGGAGAGAGAGAGAGAGAGAGAGGGAGAGAGAGAGAGAGAGAGAGAGAGAGAGAGAGAGAGAGAAAGAGAGAGAGAGAGGAGAAGAAAAAGAAGAAGGAGAAGGAGGAGGGGGAGCAGGAGGGGGAGGGAAAGAGAGAGAGAGAAGAAGGAGGAGGAGGAGAAGAAGGAGGAGGAGAAGGAGGAGGAGGAAGAGAAGGAGGAAAAGAGAGAGAGAGAGAGAAGAAGGAGGAGGAGGAGAAAGGAGGAGGAGAAGAAAGGAAAAGAGGAAAGAGAGACAGAAGAGGGAAGAGGAGGAGGGAGGGTAAGAGATAAGAAGAAGAAGGAGGAGGAGGAGGAGGAGGAGAGGGAGGAGGAGAGGGAGGAGGAGGAGGAGAAAGGGAGGGAGGGAAGAGAGAGAGAAGAAGGAAGAGGAGGGAGGGGAAGAAAGAGAGGAGGAGGAGGAAGAGGAGGAGGAGGAGGAGGAGGAGGAGGAGGAGAGAGACTCTGAACAGGGCCAGGGACAAGATATGGTCCCCAGGGCCAGGCCTTCAGTGCCCTCCCATCCTTCCACCATGCCCACCTGCCTGCAGTTTCCATCCTCCCAGTGGTGGATTCATAAATCCATCAGATGGGTTAATCCACTGATGCAGTCAGCGCCTTCATGACTGGATCATTTCTGAAAGGCCCACCTCTGAACTGCTGCCCTGGGGACGAAGCCTTCAACACATGAGACTTTGGGGGACATTCCAGAACAAAACTAGAACAGGGGTGCCATTTGGCCTGGCCTTCACTCTGCTGTCAGAGCCGTGACAGGCCGTCACGTGTCCTCGTGTTTTCTGGGTCATGGGGGTGTCAATCCACTGTATGCCCCACTTTTCTAGGGGTCCTCTCTGCACCCTGCTGTGCAAGTGGAGCTGAAGAAGAGCACTCTCTTCTCCCCCCCCCCCCAAGGGGTGGTGGTGGAGGCGAGCCCTTGGGCATCCATAACTTTCTCCCAAATTTTGATCCTCAGCTCCAACACCCCCTGGAGCTTTAGGCCTTAGTGTGAGTGAGGAATTTAGGAGCCTGCGGGGTCTTTGTCTGGAATGTGGAACTGACTGAGGTGCTGTTTTGGAGGAAACTTCCACAATGTTCCATGAGCTGAGCTCCCAGCATCTGCACCACAGGGTCAGTCCTGGGTATTCTGAGGCAGGATGAGGGACTCTGGAACCCTTCCCATCCTCCTTTTCTGCCCTCAGCCGCAGGCAGGATCCTGCATTCCCCAGGTCTCAAACCTGCCAAGAGTGAACGAGCTCCCATCCTGTCATCCGGTTTGCTCATACATGTCTCTGGCCTCATGCCTGGGACCCGAGGGCTTGCATCTGTCCCGCTTCCTCTTGTACTGAGGTCCCCAGCTGTCACAGTGGAGCAGAGCTCAGAGCAATCCTTGTTTGTGGAATCTGGCTGAGCAAGGAGCCCCAGTCCCACGGTGAGGAGCAGCTGTGATGGCCACAAACACCCTGGGCACCTGTGTCACCCGCAGCTCAAGCCAAGGAAACCCAAGCTATCTGCCTGACAAATGTGACCAATTCGTCTGAGAGGGCAGTGGCATCCCATCCCTCCAGCAGTGGCGAAGCAGGCTTCCAGCTCCCCAGCTGCTGGGCTGCCCTCTCTGCAGGCAGGGGAGGCCATGCCAGGGTCCAGCTGCAGACAGCCTGCAGCGCCCAAGCCTGGGTGTGTGCACAGCCAGGGACCAGCCCTACCGGGAGAAAGAAGCCAGTTTTCTTCTAGGAAGTTCCAGCCAAATCGGGCTTGTTGAAGCACTTCATAGAAGCCCGAGAGAAAGACCCTTTGCCTTCCAGCCCTGTGTGTAGGATCCTTGTTTCCATGCGGATTCTCTTCCAGTGGAATTTGGAGGTTGGCCTGGACTCAGAGCCTGCCACCCATTGCACCATCCCAGGCACGTCACCCATTTTTCTTATTGGCAAAATAGGCAGCCAGCTAAGGTGCATCACACAGCTTCCAGATTCCTGGCACTGCCTCTGCAGCCCTCTTACTTCTGTTATTTGATTGTCCTGACCCCTGTGCATGACTTACTTTCTTTAGTCTACTGCAAAACCTCCAGCCCCTCAACTGCAGAGATGGCTCCTTCCACTCCTGAGGCTCCACCCCCTGGAAGGTTCTTGACTAGATGCCAATCCAGAGAGAGTTAACTCCTGGATTTCACACCCAGAATTAAATCTGCATGATCTCACATGACCAACAAGCGGAAATAATGAGTATTTTATTGAAAACGTCTTCGAGCGAGATGATTCCTCCGCATTTTCTTATTGGAACTTTACAGTAGTCCTGTGAGATACAGTTTGAACATCCCTAATCTAAATATCTAAAATCTCAAATCTGAAGCTTTTTGAGCACTGATATGACACCACTGCTGGGAAATTCCACATAAAACTTTGTTTCATGCACAAATTTATTTATAAAATTGTATAGAATAACCTTCAGGCTACGCATATAAAGTATATCTGAAATAAGTGAATTTAGTCTCATTCCCAAGATCTCTTAATGAAATGGCCTATAGATAGTTGCTGCATCATATTATTAATTTTTTTTTGCGGTACTGGGGATTGAACCCAGGGGCATTCTACCTCCAAGCTATACCCCCAGCCCTATTTTATTCTTTATTTTGAAACAGGGTCTCACTAAGTTGCGGAGGGGCTCACCAAGTAGCTGAGGCTGGCCACGAACCCAGATCCTCCAGTCTCAGTCTCCCAAATACTGGGATTACAAGCATGCGCCACCACGCCCGGCTGTTACATCATATTATTTAGGGAAAAATGGCATCTTGTGAAGAATCTGTACATGTTCAGTGTAGACACATTTCCCCCAATATTTTTGAGTTGTAGCAGAGAGGTATCTGTTGGAATCTTTGCATTTATGATCATAACTGTGCTGTTCTCCAGTTTGGGTATCGACCTTATGCTATTCTTGGAAAAGAGGTTGGTTAGTTTTCTAGATTGTTGTATGCTCTGAAATAGTCTCCCTCACTTGGTAATTGCCTGTTGTTTCTTGAAGGTCAGGGGCCTAGACAAATGACCTGTTTCTTGAAAGTCAAGTGCCTACAAAAATGGCTCTGCTCTTGGGTGCTTTCTAAATGTATAGTTTAGTCTTTTATCTTCTGTCCAAAGTCTTTTTCTATTGACCTATCTACGTTTCCTAGATCTTCTCAACACTTTGGGGAACAGGTTTCAATAACTTTTTCTTCTACTGTTTCTTTTAGTGTTTTTCTATCTCACTCTCCTTTGGGGATTTCTATTAGATGGCTTTGAAACTCCTGCACCTATCCTCCTTCACCTGGGCACCATGGTGGGAGCTCAGGAGTGGAGAAGGTGGCTGTCCAGGCTCAGCTCGGCGGGGCTCTGGGCTTGCCCCAACACAGTGTTTAGAACTGCAATGATGGAAAGAACCTCCAGCCCCAAGTCCGTGCAAAGAAGCGTCTCCTGGAGATGGATTTGCTTTCTTTTGAAAGAAGGAAAGCCCGGATTCTGCAGTTATGCTCCTCCTTCTATCCTAAGGATCTTCTCACACAGAGGCCTTGGGTTGCGCCACCCACAACTGGATTAGCCCTGTGTTGGGTCTGATGTGATAATTAATGAACTCGTGTGACAACATGAAGTCATGACAAATGACCTCCGTGATGTCAACATTTCTTAACTTTCCAGAGAAGAGAAAATATGGAAACTGCACCAGATCATGGGTAAAAAACTCTCTTTTCATTTCATTTCTACATGGAAGCTGCTGATTGAACGCAATGGGCAAATGCGAGCCCGACCCTTTGGTCTCAGACTGAACAGGGCCATCTGCTCGGAGAGCCGCGCGCGGATGTTTTGAAATCTGCCAGGCTTCCTCTTTGAACGCCTTTGACGCGACTCCATCTGGATCTGCTCCTTCAGGCCCTCAGCAAGCAGCACGGTGTCCTGGAGCAGCATTTTAAAAAGCTGATTTGGTCCAGGCTTTTAAAAAATCGAAACAAAACAAACACCCCCACCCCTTCCCGCAGCGAACAACTTTTTCCCAGGCTGGCCCGCGCCGTGGCTAGGTTGCCCCTGGTGACCACACATTTGGGGCTGGCAGCTTCTCTGGGCCTTTCTTTCTTATGTGTACAAGGGGATGGGAGAAGGTCAAGGTCATTTCCGGCACCACATTCTAGAAGGCCAAACCCACCCCGGGGCCTCTGTCCTGCCCTTTAGGACCTTGGCTGGCATCTCTGTAGAGGGAATAAAAGCGCCTATGTTGTGACTTCCCAGGGCCTCTTGCCTGCAAACAGATAGTCTGGTGGCCAATGAAGGCAGCTGCTGACCGCTAGTGGCCCTGGGCACTGCTGGGAGCCTTGCCCAGGCTGCCCAGTCCTCTGCCAGACCTGCCTCCACAGCCACAGGGACCTGCCTTTCTCCTTTCCTGGAAAATTCTGCCCAGGCGTCCACTTCCTAAGGGTCAGAGCAGCCGATGGAGAGGAGGGTCCCAGCAGCCAGGGCCAGAAGCCATCAGGAAAAGCAAGGTGTGCTCCCTCTCCACGTCTGCGCCCGTAGCAGTAGCAGTAGTTTGCCTTTGGTGCTCAGGAGGGATTCGTTGCCATAGTAACCCATGACTCTTGCGCTCCCATTCATCCATCGGGCCCACAAACACCAGCACAGCCTGGCAGATCAACCCTGAGCTCAGCCGGCATGAAGGGCCGGTCTGTGGCCTCCAGCGCCTTCCTTAGGCCTGGGGCGGGGGGCTGCTCTGCCTTGGAGGGCTGGCTGACTTAGGGTGCCTGGGCCTGAGGCTGTGGGGGCTCATGGTTAAGCTGACCCCAAGAGGCAGCTCTCATGACCCGTCAGCCTTGGTTGTTAATTGCTGAAGTGGGTGCAGCTCTCAACCAACCCTTGGCCTCCCAGGTCCCAGCAGCATCCAGACTGCGAAGGGCAAGGAGGTTGGTTGATATCGTTGTTGGAACCTCATCTTTGGCCACCTGTTCCAGTTCCAAAACTCAGTAGTATACGCCAACCATGTTCCCATACTATGGTTCTATGGGTCTAGAATTGTGTGTGTGTGTGTGTGTGTGTGTGTGTGTGTGTGTGTGTGTGCTACTGGGGGGTTAAACCCAGGATCATTCTGCCATTGAGCTACACCCCCAGCCTTTTTTTATTTTTGAAACTCAGTTGCTGGGGCTGGCCTCAGTTGCTGGGGCTCACTCAGTTGCTGGGGCTGGCCTTGAACCTGCGATCCTCCTGTCTCAGCATCCAAGTACTGGGATTACAGGTGTGCGCCACCATGCCTGACTCCCCTTTTTATTTTTATTTCATTATTTTTTTTGGTGGTTCAGGGGATTGAACCCAGGGGCATTCTACCTCCGGGCTTCACCCCCAGCCCTATTTTTTATTCTTTATTTTTGAAACAGTCTCACTAAGGTTGCGGAGGGCCTCACTAAGTAGCTGAGGCTGGCCACGAACCCAGATTCTCCGGTCTCAGCCTCCCAAGTACTGGGATTACAGGTGTGCGCCACAATGCCCGGCTCCCCATTTTATTTTTGAAACATGGTCTCACTAAGTTGCTGGGGTTGGCCTCGAAC
This sequence comes from Glis glis, assembly GCA_004027185.1. Lineage (NCBI taxonomy): Eukaryota > Metazoa > Chordata > Mammalia > Rodentia > Gliridae > Glis > Glis glis. Next base: position 20,815 of record PVJS01002232.1, read on the forward strand.
CTGCGATCCTCCTGTCTCAGCGTCCTAAGTACTGAGATTACAGGTGTGCGCCACCATGTCCAGCTCCCCTTTTTATTTTTGAAACAAGGTCTCACTAAGTTGTTGGGGCTGGCCTTGAACCTGTGATCCTCCTGTCTCAGCCTCCCAAATACTGGGATTACAGGCACGTGCCACTGTGCCTGGTTGTGAGTCTAGAATTTGGATAGAGCTCAGCAGGGTGACTCACCTCTACCCTGTAATGGTGGAGGCCTCAACCGCAAAGACTGTTGCTGAGGAAGACTAAACTTCTAGAATCATCGGAGGGCATCTCCTAACGTTTTTGCTGCACGCCCCGTGTCAGTGACTGTTGGCAGGGACCTCAGCCAGGCTGAAGGCCAGAATGCCCGCCCGTGGCCTCTGTGCGGCTTGGGCTTCCTCACAGCATGGCGACCTGTTGTAGACAGACTCCTTGTCTGGAGGCTCAGGGCTTCATAGGTGAGCCCCTGCCTCCCTGCCTGTTCTGACAGAGCTTTGGCAGCCATGCTGCCTCTTTTCCACCACATTCTATTGGTTATAAGAAAGTCACAAGCCACTAAGGTTACAGGGAGAGGGACAGAGACCCCAGCTCTGAGTGGGTCCAAGAGTGGGATGGGAGACCTGTCATGGCCGTGTGACACCTGCCCTCTGGCCTCCCTTCCCACTCACAGTCCAGCCCACAGACAGGCTGGGCCAGGCCCTTCCAGTGTCTTCTCCACTTTCTGACAAGCAGCTGGGCAGGTCCCTCACAGGCCCCGTAGTGAGCTGGGTCACAGGCCACGGTGCAGGCCCTGCGCTCTGGCTCTGTCTCTTCCTCCATGCCCAGGCAAGCTCGGGGTTAACTGGAGCCCTCAGGGTCACTGGGTTTGGCGGAGGAGCCTGGCCTGCCTCCCTTACAGTCCGTGGCTGCCCATGTGGCTTTGGGTCTTGTGTTTCTTGGCTCTCAATTTGTGTTTCTGGAATGAGGGGAGCCAGGCACAGCCTGACCCTCGAGTCCAGCAGCGTGTGATCCGGAAAGTCCCCCAGTAACCCAGACCTTCCTCGGGGACAGCTTCCCCTCTGCGCCTGAGGGGTAGGGGCTTGGGGACAGAACCTTGGCAGGCTCCCCTTGGTGGAATAATTTGTGTGGCCGACAGAATGGTGAGCTGCACACTCAGCCCTTGCTGCCTTTGGTGGCTGAGAAGTTCTGCTGAGAACAGAGTGCAGGTTAACAGGGCCCAGCCATGAAAACTGGGGGCCCTTGTGGTTTGGTTCCTTGCAATACTTTTGTCTAGAGACCTTCACGGGAAAGGTTTTCTCTGGATCTCTGGACTCCATCTCCTCTGTCTCCCCAGTTCTATGTGCCACTGGCCCTCAGGCCCCCAAAGACCCACCGTAGACACAGGGGCCCTTTCCAGGCCTGTACCACATGTGTGTACACATGTGTGCATGTGTGTGTACACAGATGCACATACACACATGTACATACACAGAGGACAGGCTTCCCAAGCCTGTGATACACGCAGAAAAGCCAAGTTATATTAAAATTTTTTTCTATTACACAAAGAATTCAAGATGTCTATTAGAAAGTTCCAAGAAGAATCCAGGCGTGGTGGTGCATACCTGTAATCCCAGTACTTGGGAGACTGAGACAGGAGGATGGCAAGTTCAAGGCCAGTTTCAGCAACATAGTGAGACTCTCAGCAACCTAGCGAGACCCTGTTTCAAAACAAAACATAAGAGAAACGGCTGGGGTGTAGAGTTCAGGGGTAGAATGCCCATAGGTTCAATCCCCAGTAAAACACACACACACACACACACACACACACACACACACACACACACAGGAACTTCCAAGAAGAACATCTTCCTCTTCTACTCTTCTACCCGCGGGCCCGCAGGCGCACCAGGGCTCCCTGGGTGTCTGTATTTACATCTGTCCGCAGCAGCCACCAGAGTTCCTTCTTTCCCAGGTGGGATCATACTTAGGAATACTTCGTAAAGGAAACTCATCAAGTCCACAAACTCCTAGGCCCAGGAGCCCGGGGGCATCCATTTCTCAGGCCCTGCTCCTGTCTGGCCAGGCCCAATTGGTGGGAGGACAAAGCCCTGGGCGGCTCGGCGCGGGGCTCCCCCTGGTGGTGGGCGAGGAAACTGCGCCTGAGAGCCCGCTAGGCTGGGATGGGGACGCAGATGCTAGGAGAGGGCTGGGGAGGCGGGCACCCACTTTCCTCCTCCCCTAGGCTCCAGGGATGGAGAGGAGCTCTTATATTTTGGCAAACAGTGGGTCTTCTTGGACAATCCCCCAGCTGCTGGCCACCGTGGTTATCTGGGCTCTTTCCCTGCTGTGGGGGAGGCAGCCCCCCCCCCCCAGGCCCCACCATCACCGCCTGGCTTTTGGGGGAGGGCCTCCATGGAGGCATGGTACATTTTCTGGGGCCACAAGGAAGCCTCATGTCCCCCCATTCAGGGTTTACCCTCCCGTCTTCCTATAACAGGTAGGTTGTCGGAGGCCTTGGCACAATTTTGCGCACAGCCAGCCCTGCCTTGAGCGATCAGAGTTCCTCTGCAGGGCCTTGTCGCCTGGGATCCATGTGACAGGGACAGCCGCGTGCAGGAGCTGAGGAGGACAATGTCTACGGCCAAGACTCTGGGCCAGGTCTCCCCTGTGACTTGGGCAGAAGTGGATGTCAGGGCTGACGCGATGCTTGTGCAGAGCGTGCCAAGGTCAGGGGGGCGTGCGAGAGAGAGCGTGCATGAGCATGGGTGATGTGGGTCTGTGGATGTCCCCAAAAACTGTTGACAGGAAAAGCTCCAGGGCCGCCTGCCTGCACCTGGCCCACGTGCTAGAAGCCAGGGTGGGAGATGCAGCATCCTCTAAGCCCCTGTCCTCCAAGAGACGTTGGTGTCATAGGGGTTTGACTCCCACTATGTCCCCTCTGCAGCAGGACGTCTCCTATGCACACATCCTTTGAACTTGCCTGGGTAAGCACAGTCCCTGAGGACCTGCGCACCATCTGGACACACACGTGGGTGTGCACACATACGTTGGTCTACTGCAGGGCACAGAGAACTTCCATTCAACTGAACCCCCATTGTGCACCCCCACTGTGCACTGTCACTAAGTCCTGTATCATTTTCCTATTCTGTCCCAAAGGAAACAGGATGTCAGAGGCTGAGACAGTTGTCCCAGGTCCCAGTGGGCAATGGGCAGAGATGGAATTGGTTTGTTCATTTATTTATTTTGGTACTGGGGATTGAATCCAGGGGTGTTCTACCTCTGAGCTACACCCCGGCCTTTTTAATTTTTTATTTTGAAACAGGGTCTCGCTAAATGGCTGATGCTGGCTTTGAACCTGTAATCCTCCTGTCTCAACCTCCCAAGTATTGAGATTATAGGCATGCACCACCGCACCCGGCCAGAGACGGTATTGGAACCTGGGTCTGTGTCCAACTTCATCAACACATTGAGCATCAGCCCCTAGGTCTGGGCTCCAGAAACTCCTCTGGTCCTTGGTGCAACACCAAGGGGGCATTTGGGGCAGAAGCCCTGGGTATTGGCTGGACTTGAAGACGGAGGAGCTACTCTGGGCTGGGGGGACGGGTATCGCCTCACCTTGCGCGGCACACAGCACATCCCGGGGAGGCCACGCTGGGGAGGAAGCGCAGAGGCTGGCTCCTGGCCCTGTGCCACCATGCAGAGCTGTTTAGGAGCCCCCTCAGGGACTGGTGGGTGCAGCAGGGGCCAGACACGGATTGACACTAGGACTGTGAACTTTCTGGATGACACCAGACAGGGGGCAGGCCTAGAAGGGACAGACTCAGAGTCCAAAAACCTCAATTGCAACCGGAGTGAGCAGAAACGGATCCCCATGCTGGCCCCTGCTCGCCAGGCCTCCGTTCTGTGAGGAACGCAACGGAAGGGCACAAGGACTGGGAGTACAGGCGTGTGCCACCACCCCGGCTTCTGGGCCCCTTTTAATGACAGAGCTAGAAAATATCTTGGGTGAGTTTACGTGTGAATTTCCACTTCCTTTTAAAGTGGGCAATGCTGGTGGTAGGAAGAGTCTGTGCTAGCCTCGGGGAGCCTCCTGGGGGCCTCTGTTCCTGGTTCTGGGTCTCCTTCTACAGCACCAGCTGATGGCTCAGGGTCTTGCTAAGTTGCTGAGGCCGGTCTCCAACCTGCGATCCTCCTGTTTCAGCCTCCCAAGTACTGGGATTACAGGCGTGCATCCCAGCTCTCGCCACAGAAGTGAGCTCTGGGGCTAGTCTGGCCACACCCCTCCCTCTGCCTGAACTTGCACACAAGTTAGCTCAATTGCTCACCTCCCAGTGCTCTCTTTGGGCTAATGGAAAAAATATCTAAACGTTTAGGAATTACAGTTGGATGCAGCGGCTGAGAGCTGAAAGACAGAGGCTTAAACAAGGAAGAGGTTTCCCCCCTCCCTTATGTCACGAGAAGCCTGGAGGTCAGCAGCCAGGGCGGGCGTGGAGGGCCGCCTCTCCTCACCACCCAGGGTCCTCTCTGCGCCCCAGGGCGTGGTCTTGTCTTCTAGCTCCTTCGAGGAACAGAGAGTCAGGGGGCAGAGCAGAGAGGCCTCTTGCAGACCTGGCCCCCTTTGATGGTGTCTCCCAAGCCTTAGTGGACTACATCCACGTTGTGCAGGGTCACCCCCACCTTCAGAGTCATCTGGGAGATGATGCATCAGCAAAATCGGGGTCCCTTGCTGAGCAGAAGGGGGCACAGCTGGCAGTTTCTGCTACGGTGATTGTGAAAGTGCTATTATTTATTTCGGAACTGGGGATCAGTCCCAGGTGCATTCTGCCTCCAAGCTGCACACCCAACCCTTTTTTTTTATTTATTTATTTATTTATTTATTTATTTATTTATTTTTATCTTGAAACAGGTCTCCCTAAGTTGTGGAGGCTGGCCTCGAACCTGCTATCCTCCTGTCTCAGCCTGCTCTGCCCCTTGTTTGAGTAATCATTAGCCTGGGAAGACGGTGGTGCCCGGCCTGGGGGCAGTCCTAGGTGGGAGGCAGTGGGTAGGAGGAAGCCTGGGCAGGGGAGACCTTGACCCTGCACCAGGCTGTACACCCACCAGACGCCAGGACAAGGATGCATCAGTAGTGGTGCCAGTTGGACTCAGCTAACCATCCCCTGTCCCCTCCTATGCACGTCCACCTCTCCTGGGGGCCTGTGCCTGCAACCCTGCTCAGCCATGACTGTGGGGGCCACGGAGACCCATGAAGGTTGCTGGGGGAGTTGGCCTTGCCCTGGGACCTGATACCCTCCCCAGGGTCAGACACCCACAGAAGAGAGGGGACAGATGGATGCCCATGACCTCTGGCGACCACGACTGAGTGAGGTGCATCTTCCTGGAGCCCAGGGGAGAAGTCCCTTTCAGCCAGCATCGCCACCGTAAGAAGGCAGGCATATGATTCGCAGGAAGGAAGGAGAAAGGCAGAAAGTATAAATAAAGGACCTGGTCCTCTGTGCCAGCCCTTCCTAGAGACGACCTCTGTCCACCAGGCTCTTGGGGATCCGTTGGGATAGCGTCCATGCGCACATGCGCGTATTGCTATATTTTTTTAAACGCAGATGGTAACTCGATACACACCACGCTGCAAATTTCTTTTTTAAAAAACAATACATTTATTATACCTCAGAGGGCACCTCAGATCAGCACGGTTAGCGCCACCTCTTTCCTTCGAAAAGCAGCGGGGGCAGCGCATTGTTCCACGTCCACCGACTTTATGACTTCCGTCCTGCGAGGCTGGCTCGTTTCCTGTCTGGGGTCATTGTGCTGCAAACAGCATGCCTTCCGGCACTTTCGCAAATATTTCAGGATCAGATATTTAAGTGGAACTGCTGGGTGGAAGGCTGTGTGCCTCTGACATTGTGGTAGATTTTGCCCAAACGTCCACTTCTGGGTGGTCCCAGATGTAGTCTCCTTCCCCTTTGGTCTCTCCTCATTCAGCAAAGTCGTTTTTAAAGACCATCTAACAGCCCTGCTTCAAACTGCCAGTAGTTGTGACGGAGACCAGACCTGTCATTCTGTCCCCGATGGGCCTTGGGCTGCCCCTTCTGCAGTGACCCAGCCACACCAGCTTTCCTCGGTCTAATACTGCACCCGGTCCCACCACAGGGCCTTTGCACATGCGATCCCTTCCAGCAGTGCCCGCAGGCCTCCTTCTTAGTGCCTCTGCATGCAGACCTCCCAGCCCCCTTGGTCATTAGCTACCTGATTTTATTGTCTAGCAGCTCTTCCTGATTTTATTGTCTAGCAGCTCTTTCATTTCATTCGTCTGTTCTTTGTAACCCTTGCCCATTAGAAGGGAGCTTCTAGAAGCAGAGATTCTGGCCTGTGTGATCATCGCTGCACCCTAGCGCCACTTTGTCTGTGTTCTAGAAATAACCACTGGCCCTTTGGTCTTTGCAATGCGAGGGTAGTAAGCGGCTCCCTGCTGCTGACTTCCTGACCGCGTGGTCACTGTGGGGTGACGTCCAGGGCCGGCGCTGACAGGCCCCCTTGTGTTCCTTTGCATTCGATCCTCTTCCTCCTTCTTCCTACTGGATCTTGTCTTTCGTATCAATGGACACAGACTCGGCTTACAGGATAAGTGAGCTCTTCCTCTCTCATTTCTGCTGTAGATATTTTTTCCCCCAATCGATTGTCCCACCTCTGGTCTTGGTGGTCATTTTTCCATCTAAGTTTCTAATTTTGCTGTAGTCATGCTCATTAACCATTTCCTACATGGTTTCTTTTTTTTTTGTGGCACTGGAGATTGAACCCAGGGGCATTCTACCTCCGAGCTCCACCCCCAGCCCTATTTTATTATTTTTTTTTATTTGGAAACAGGGTCTCACTAGGTTCACAAGAGTCTTACTACTTGCTGAGGCTGTCCTCGAAACTGCGATCCTCCTGTCTCAGCCTCCCAAGTACTAGGATTACAAGCGTGCACCACCACGCCCTGCTTCCTATGTGGTTTCTAACCATGGCGTGAAGAGGTCCCCTCCCTTGTCCCTGCCAGGCCCTCCTCGCAGGGGCTGGGACTGGAGTCAGAGCTGACCCACAGGCAGGAGGAGAGGTCGGAAAGGCAGGTGGGGTCTGGGTGCGGGGGAGACTGGGTGTCAGCCAAGCAGCCTGGCTGCAGGTGACACAAGGCGCAGGCTTTGGCTGGGGGATGGATGTGGCCTGGTTTGCACTGTGGGGGAGAGGTTACCTGGGCGGCTGTGGGACACCCGGATGAGACAAGTGGGCCAGTGGGGTGTCCCCAAGGCCCTGCTGAGGGACCAGGATGGGAGAAAGGCGGTGACATGGGTGGGAGGCACAGTCCCTTGGTCCCCAGGACTTGGGCCCTGGTTTGCGAAGGAAGTGGGGGGGGATCACTGTCTCCAGGCCCGTGACACACAGACCCGCTGGGGTGCAGCCTGCGGGCTGGCAGCAGAGGGTTGAGAAGGGGCCGCCTGTTCCCACCTGGGCAGTTAGTGGAGCTGGGAAGGCCCGAGCCTGGGCTGTAGTCACAAGACTCAACAGATAGATGGAGGCTGAAGCTTCGTTCTGGAAGTTCTGTTTATTTTCAGACACAGGAGTCATGTCTACCTGCACACCCCAGCAATTTTATTTTTTTGTTTTGGTACTGGGGATTGAACCCAGAGGCATTCCTCCTCCAAGCTACAGCCCCAGCCCTTTAAGTAATTAATTAACTTTTTAAATTTTAAAACAGGATCTCGCTAAGTTGCTGAGGGCCTCACTAAGTTGCTGAGGCTGGCCTCAAACTTGCCATCCTTCTGTCTTAGCCTCCCAAGAACTGGGATTACAAGTGTGCGCCACCACACCTGACTCCCAGCAAATCCTAAGTTTGATTTTTATAACTGAATTTTAGAAAAGTTTCCACGACTGGAGCCAGACTGTCAACTCACGGTCAGCCTTGTGTTCTGGGTTAAGCAGCCTCCAGATGAGGATGCGTGTGCATGGGGGTGTGCATGTACCTTATAAAAATGCTCCCTGTTGTACCTAGACATCTCCTGCTAACAGCCTCACTTTCATAGCCTGCTGTCCACGTGTGTGGCAAATGTTTAGCAAATACATAATTCGGTATAAGCCCCATGCGATGCGATTTCACAACCTGAGGCCTAACCGCTGCGCTATTACTTAATTTGTTAGAGTGATAAACATGATTATGATGTGCAAACACAGGGGGCTTGTGCTCAGCTGCGTCCAGGTCGATTTTGCAGACCGGTAAACACAAAGCCGTCTCGCAAGGCCTGCTTGCTGATCGGGTTTCTCCTCCCCTTTGTGGTGGGAGAGAATGGACAGGCGAGCTGGCGCCCCGCACTGGGCTTTCCGGCTGTGGCATTAGGGGAACTCATTCATTCCCAGAGCGGCCACGCTCCCGGCCCAGGGTCCTTCTGGGGGTTTCTCACACAGAGACTTTGCTGAGCCGGGGATACCTGATCTCAGCTTGCCCAAGCCGGCCCCATGCTCCTGGGACTCAGGAGCTTGTGAAATGGGCCTAGAGCCTGGGGTCTCCGGGGGGAAGGGCCAGGGGTCACAGCCCCCCTCCCACCCTGGCCTGAACTGCTCTTCTAGTGTAATTCCATCTGAGACCTGCTTGTGCAAACCGGGCAGGCCCATTATGTCAGGAAGGCCCAGCCCTCCTTTATGGGACCCAGCCTAGAATGGGGTCCCCTTCTCCTGCTCCTGGAAGCTCAAGGAGGAGGAAGGAGGAGGCCCCTCCTGATCAGACCCCACCATTTCCCCTGGGGCTGTAAAACCAGCAACAGGGGGACCTGGTATTCATGGAAATCTGCCTGCAGAACCCGAGAATTCCCAACGCACAGGCAGGCAGGCTGAGCACTTGGTAGCAGCACGGGGCTCAGGGAAGAACTCCACCCTCTTCTCAGTCCTCGGAGGGCTGCAGGCAGAGGGCTCAGGCGGCACCCCTGGGCTGGCTGGCTCCGCACACAGGTCCTTCTGTAGCAATTACCTCCTCTTGCGTGTGCAAACCTCCAGCCGGCCCAGCTCCTCATAGGACTGGTAGAAAATGTCAAACTCCCTGGCGCCCCAGCCCCTCCAGACAGCCAGGCACCACTCCATGTTTTCGTTTTCAAAGCCGCACACCACTGTGTCCTTTGCCACCACAGCCGCGTCCACCAGCACCCTGCAGAAAGAGGGGGTCTGAGCAAACCTGGAGGAGTCGCTACTCGATCAGGGCCTGGACCCTGGCCCTGCATGCCCTGGGTAGGACACAGCTGGCCAAGGGGGTTGTGTGTGTCCCAGCCCGCCTCTGGGATGTGCGCAAAGCTCTGCTTCTCCCTGGTGGTCTGGCCTGGGGGCTGAGGCTCTGGAAAGTTCCACGAAGGGCTGAGGACATCAGTTCACAAACATGGGCATTACATGTAAGGGACCAACTTCCTGGAAGGCCACTGATGCAGCCCGAGCCAGCATCCTCTGTGCCTCCCTTCAGACCTCCAAGTGCCCAGGATATGCTACCGATCCGATTCCCTGCTCACGATGGAGTCTGAGCTCAGCAGTTCCCTCCCACGGGCTCAGTGTGACTCTTCCTCTCCCATCCCATTCCCACATGCTTAGGAAATATAGGAGAATACACTAGGCAGAAAACCTGCTGCCCCACAGTCATAACTAACTACACACACATTTTGTTTTGGAGGCTGTGGACGATTTGCATGACATTGGACTACAAGTTTCCCCTTGGGCCTCAGTGGATGATTCCCCACAGCCTCCCTGCCCTGGCGCTGTCTCTGCAGGGCTGGTGGCCCACCTCTGGGCTCGTAATGTCTGCACCTCCTCCCTCTGCGCCCAGTGCAAGTGCCTTACAGGCTGCTCTGTATACCAGGACGTCCAGAGGCCTCCGATGCCCTCATGGTCTTTCTCCCCACACTACATGTACCTGGATGGCTCTTGGTGAAACCTGGCTTTGGGGAATGACTAGGGAAAACACCACCAGGTAAAAATTACGGGGCGCTAGGGCAGGAAGGCCAACATCACCTGACCTGGGTCCTGCAGATGCACTTGACCCCAGAAGCCCGCCCTGCAAGCTGGGAACTACTTCAGCTCAAGGCTGCCGGTCAGGGCTCGGGAGCAAACCCGAGTCTCATTTCCAGAACCGCTCATAGAACGAGGGTCAAAGCCCGATGCTGACGGGCAAGGGGGTGCACTGCCATGATGTCTCCTGGGTCACTGTCACGCTCTGGGGGAACAGGCTGAGTGGGATTTCGCTACCCTCTTATGCTCCTGATGAAATCCAAACTCTTTGTGGACGAGTAATAGCTCATACTGCAGAGGAACAGGACTAGCAGGAAGCGGAAGTGCTCCAAAGTGTACACACACACACACACACACACACACACACACACACACACTCACATTTGAACTGAGGGGCTTCTCATAAGGGAGATTTACCATGTGGGGATCCAAAGTGAGGGGGATGAACACTGCTGGGAACTGGGGTCCAGCACCAGTCTCCAGCTCCCCGGCTGTCCTGCCCCAATATCCTCATGGTGGATATGGGGATGCCTCCCGGTGGTACCCACTCGCACATCGCACATCGGTATGGAGTCACACCCCCAGGCTTGGAGGTGCAAGGAACAGAGTGCGCTCCCGTCCCCGGCCCTACCTGGTGCTGTATAGGCGGGGGCAGGAGGGCCACTGGCAGGAAGGATAGGGAATTCCCTGGAGGAGTCCCAATTTCAATTGCAGCTGAACTCTGGCCCTGGAGACATACCCCAGGCAGGGTACTTGATCTACCTGTGTTTGGTACTCCAGAAACAGGTCACCCTGGCTAGTTTAGCTGGTATTTGCTAAGCCCCATGTAGATTCCCAAAGTGGGCCATACTGCCCTGGGTGGTGGTGGTGGCGGGGGGTGTTGGACCGATCCAAGGGGCAGTGCTTTAAATCAAGGTTGTCCAGCACGTAGCTGACTTTTTCAGACTATGCACAGACCACAGCTCTCACAGTGCTCATAAACCATGCCTTGGGGGTACAAATAGGAGACAAAGAATTAAAATAAGGGGGTGGTGGAGGCACCCAAGGGTGGTGCTGAGTAATTTTTTTGGTACTGAGGATTGGACCTGAAGTACTCTACCTCTGAGCTACACCCTCAGCTCTTTATTTTTTTTTATTTTGAAACAGGGTCTCGCTAAGTTGCTGAGACCGGCCTTGAACCCGCGATCCTCCTGTCTCAGCCTCCCAAGTACTGGGATTATAGGTGTGTGCCACCCTATCCCAGGCATTTTTTTTTTTTCCTGAAGCGGGAACAGTAAGCTAGTTTGGGAATCTATGGCTAGGACAGCCTGCCTGATGGCCATGTTGGTGGGTGCTAATGTTTGTGAGGACAGAGGGGCAGGAGGGGACTGGCTACCATGCAGGATCTGGGGGTGGGCCCACAGGAGCCGCTCCCGCGGTCTTACCCGTGAAGAGTCAGCTCTCGAGCCTTTAAGACAGCGATGACTCGGCCCCGCTGGGCGCCCGAATCCTTCTCCAGACCAATGACAATGACATCTCCACCGCGCCTAGGAAGCCAAGAGGAGAAGGGGAAGTGTTTTGTGCACAGCCTGCGGGGCTCTGGGGGGAGCAGGGGAGGGAGCTGATGTAACAAACTCATAGGTATGCTCGTAGGTAACAAACCCGGCTCAGTTTCTGCGAAGGTTTTGAGTTACAGAGAAGGGTCAGCCTGTGAGGAAGGAAAGAACTTTCCCAGGGGAAACCTAATCGCTGTTGAACATGGCTTCTCTTTTGTGGCACCTTAAGCTTTCTGGCGAGCAGATGAGCGTTTGTGTGTCCATTCTTAGATGTGATAAAGAGATCCCTCCTGATTCTAAAATCGAGGGAGCAAACCCTTCTTAGAAGAAGACCCCCAGATGGGTCTGGATGTTATTTTTTTGTTTTTTTTGGTGATACTGGGGATGGAACCCAGGGGCATTCTATCTCTGAGCTATAACCCCAGACCTATTTTATTCTTTTATTTGGAAACAGGGTCTCATTAAGTTGCAGATGGCCTCACTAAGTTGCTGAGACTGGCCGCGAACCCGCGATCCTTCTGTCTCAGCCTCCCAAGTACTGGGATGACAAGCTTGCACCACCACGCCTGGCTTGGGCGTTATCTTTAAAGAAGCCGTAGGGTTCTGCTCATCTTGCCCCCCAAAGCAAGAGCAGCAGCAGCGCAAGATGGCATCCCTACATCAGGAAATTTACCTGGGAACCCAAACGAGGTCTTTGACGGCAAGGACCTTCACGGCCTGCAGGTGCCGGCTGAATGTCTCCCCGTCCATGGGGGTCAGGTCGTGCACAGATCTGTCAGAAATGGCGCCGGGCTCCTGCAGCCTGTCCGAGTCCTCGCAGTCAGTGGAGAATGGCACGCTGGAACAGCTGGCTGGTGAGCTGGGCAGGCTGGAGGGCGACCTGGTGGCCCGGCGGGGTGGGGACGAGGAGTAGGAGGACATGGAGCAGTAGTCAGTCAGCGAGTCCTGGTGGGTGAGGATTTGCATGCCCCGTTCCTCGCTGAACATGATGCTCACGTCCGTGATGGAGTCCCCCTCAGGCTCCTTCAGGCTGCTCGCGTGCTCGCCTGGGGGTTCCTGGCCCGAGGGCTGCACAGGAAACAGGTCCCTGAGGGGGCTGGGGTCCCCGCAGAAGTACCGGGCGCACAGCTGGTAGGTGGCCGCATGGTACATCACCAGGGAGTTGGCCCTGTCATCCAGACACCAGACGACCTCCTCCCCCCGGCAGTCTGAGCTGCACACGATTGATGTGACCACGGAGGGGGCAGCGTAAGGCTCCAGCCGCCTGCTGATGTCCAGGGCCACGCAGTCGATGAGGAGGAGGCCTGGCCCGTTGCTGTACCAGACCTCCGACCCGCTGTTGACCACCTCCATCGCCTTCACTGGGTAGGGGTTCTGCCGCGCATCCTCGTCCGGGATGCCAAACTTGGACCTGTTGGCTGTGTGTGAGCACAGGTAGCAACAGCTGTCGTCCGGGACACCCCGCACCACCGGAAACACGGCCACGAGTCCATCGGCCAGGCCTGCCAGCACCAGGAAGGAATTCTGCGGGGAGGAGACAGGGATGCAGGATGCCCCTTGGTCTCTTGCATTCTGGGAGAGACACAGCGCGGGCACAGGACTCATCTCGTACGAGCTGCAGGTGGGCATGCGAACTCCATTGATGCGCCCAGAGAAGCAAAGCTCTTAGCAAGGCTGGGGCTGCCAGCAGGAGCCCCTGGGCCAGTGCCCAGAGGAGGGGCGGCCCCAGCCCAGCAGAGCCACCCATACCCACTCTGCTGAATGGCGAGGGATGTGCCACAGAGGAGCGGAGCAGTGCCCACGGCACCTAGCGAGGGCGCATGTCAGCTGGACCTCATGCCCCACCTCTGCTGGGCCACCTTTCCCTCAAGGCCACCAGTCCCTCCCCGAGAGGCAGGGCACAGTGCCCTCCGTCCTGTGAACGCTGCTTGTTAACATGACAGCAGTCACAGGCATTGTGGGGGTCTGTCCACTGCCCACACTAGGCAGAGTGCTCCAGGAAAGCCGGGACCAGGTCCCTGTGCCTACAACTGTCCCCTTGGCACTGGTCCAGGCCAGGGAAGGGCTAAATTTCATTGACTTCTGTGGCCCTGGGATCCTATGTTGGTTTTCTGCTTCAAGGGGACAATGCAGCCGGGCATGGTGGCACACGCTTGTAATCCCAGTACTTGGGAGGCTGAGATTGGAGGATCCGGGTTCGCGGCCAGCCTCAGCTACTTAGTGAGGCCCTCTGCAACTTAGTGAGACCCTGTTTCAAAATAAAGAATAAAAAATAGGGCTGGGGGTGCAGCTCGGAGGTAGAATGCCCCTGGGTTCCATCCCCAGTACTGCAAAAAAAAGGGGGTACAATGCATGTTAGTTGAACTAATTCTGGAAGAAATTGCTTCCAACTCGACCCTCTCCTGGAGGTCCATCTTGGCCCGGTGCGCCCATGTTCCCAGCTCATGGCACTTACTCTGAAATGCCCATGGTATAGCTGACACTGATGGGCTCTTGGGGTGCCCACCCATGACTGCAAAGGCGCATGACCTCTCCTGCAGCCACCCACCAGAGGTCTCTGGGCAGAGGCTCAAGATATGGGGACCCTGCTGAATGCTGGGCACACCCCGGACTTCCCCAGGGCATTTCACAGGGCCAAGTGAGAGCAGAGCGTAGAGGGGACAGAAAGAGCCCTGCAGAACAGGAATCGGGACAGCGGGATCCAGGCCTCACACCAGTGAGGGGGAGCTGCGGCAAGCCGCCTCGTTGGGGGTCAGGGTAAGTCAGGGGTTGGGGTGTCCAAGGTAACAGAGCGAGTGGCTGTTAGCTCAATATCCAGGCCAATGAGCTCGAAGAAAGTTAGTCAAAATCCATCTTGAGGATTCAGGGATGAAGTCAGCCAGGGCAAAGAGGCGCGAGGTGTCTATCTGCAGCCCTGGCTCAGCCCGGCCAGCACGGTGAATGGCCGGCCTCGCTGGGTGTGAACGTGCGCGTGCAAGAATGCAGGGGTGTGCCCCGCGTGGCCGCAGGCAGGACGGCCTCCGTGAGGGCAGGCACCCGGGCAGGAGGCTCCACACAGAGCCGGCTTTATTCCCGCTGGTCATGCGGGAGGTGGCGCCCTGGCCCGCGGTGGCCTTCAATAACGCTTTGTGCCCGCTCTCCTGTGTTCCGGTGCAGGCCGGTCCCGAGCTGCTCAGCCCCGTGCATGGGGCCACGGTCATAAATGACTCTAAGGCTCACTTCATACCTGTTTTTTTTTTTTTTTAAGAAATGAAACTAGAGCAGGGTGGAGAGAAGAGCTCATATATTTTGTGACGGTCAGAGAGTCATAATGATGCTCACAATTTCTGAGTTCATTGGCCTAGACCTCTGGGTACATTTGGCCTAGAGCTCGATTTCACCATCTCTTATCATCTCCATTTTACAGATGGGAAAACTGGGACTGGATAGCGACAGTCAACACATTTTTCTAGCGGTACTAGGGGTTGAACCCAGTGCAACTTAATCTCTGAGCTAAATCCCCAGCCCTTTAAAAGAAAAACTTTTTTTTTAAGATTTTGAAACAGGTCTTGCTAAGTTGCCGAGGCTGGCCTCGAACCCGAGATCCTTCTGTCTCGGCTTCCCAAGTGCTGGGATTACGGGCATGCACCAGTCAATACATTTTAAGAAGCAATGCCAGAAAACACTCTGTGTGCATTGACTGAGTGTATCTGTGCTTAACCAGGCCCCTGGGGCAGACAAAGCCACAATTGCCTGAGCAGTGCCTGATCCCAGAGGGCTGGGAGCCTGGGAAGCTGGCGGCTGCCTCCCACGCAGCGCAGCTTCTCAGAGGGGAGTCATGACCCTGGATCTGGAGAACTGAATAGGAGGGAGGAGTACAGAAGAGATGTGTGTGGAGGGCTGTTCCCGGCAGAGGCTGGATGGAGAGGCGCCAGCGCTGCGCGCTGTGGTTGGGGAGGGACGCAGGGGCCAGGGCGGGGATGGCCTCACTGGCTCTGACGAGGCCGGGCCTAGAGACATCTATGATCTGACGAGGCCGGGCCTAGAGACATCTATGATCTGACGAGGCCGGGCCTAGAGACATCTATGATCTGACGAGGCCGGGCCTAGAGACATCTATGATCTGAGGAGGCCGGGTCTAGGTGTGGTGGAGCTGGTGGGGCCTGGTGTGGAAGAGCACCCCTCGGTGAGGGCTGGGAGGTGGAGCGGATGAGTCTGTCATGCCACACTGGGCAAAGAACTGAGGTCTAGGACGGGCAGGGAGTCCTTGAGAGATAGCGGAGCCAGAGGGAGGAGAGCCAGCTTCCCAACCTGTGAGAAGCAGGATGTGCCGGGACATGGCGGCTGAGTGGCCATGGGGAGGCGCTGGCCCAGGCAGGTGGGGAAGAGGCTCCGGTGCCACTGCTCTCAGGAGAAGGGCCACACGCAACTGCTCGCCTGCAATATTGGCACTGGTGGCACGTCCCTGAGTTGGGCTGTAGCACTGGCTCACGGACAATGGCTTAGACACGGCCCCTGCATCTTTACCGAAGACTGTGCCCCAGACTAGGTGGTCCAGGAGGGTGGCTCTACTCTTTCCCAGCCCCACACAGATGGGAGAAGCACCGATCAGGGAAGGGGGGTCAGAGACCCGCATGCCCGCCTCCCCTACCTCACCTTTTTAATAACAGGTACGGCCAGGAAGCAGGTGACGACAGCCGGAGTGTCCAAGGCCCGCTGTGGCGTGTTTAAGGGGCACATGCCCTTGAGGCTGTAGATGTAGATTTTCTGGTCCTGCAGAAGCAGATGAGCCCACCATAAGACCCCAGGTAAGAAAGTGCCTGCCGCGGGGCCAGGCGTGGTGGCGCACGCTTGTAATCCCAGTACTTGGGAGGCTGAGACAGGAGGATCCGGGTTCGCGGCCAGCCTCAGCTACTTAGTGAGGCCCTCCGCAACTTCGTGAGACCCTGTTTCAAAATAAAGAATAAAAAATAGGGTTGGGGGTGTAGCTTGGAGGTAGAATGCCCCTGGGTTCAATCCCCGGTACCTCAAAAAAAAAAAAAAGAAAGTGCCTGCCACTTCCTACTGGGGTGCACTCGGCCTGGAGGTTCCTCTTTGTGCCTTAAAAGGTACCGTGGTGGTTGTTTATGTGTTGCTGCTCTTGGTAGAAACTTTGAAAAATACAGAATAGTCTTGAGGAAAATCAAATTGCCCATAATTCACTGCCTAGAGAAAACTATTTTTGGGAATCAGGGGCACAGCATCGCAGAAGTTTTCTATTGGGTATTTGTGTGTGTGTGTGTGTGTGTGTGTGTGTGTGTGTTTGTGTGTGTGTGTGTGTTGCTGACAAAAATGGCATCACAATACGATGACAATATACCATGGGCCGAAGAACCCCTGGTCCTCACTCGATGAGGGGTGATGCTGGGGTACTTATTATGGTCTGCCACTTGGGGGGTGCCATAGTTATTTTCTTAGAATAAATTCTTAAAAGTGTGTGTGTGTGTGTGTGTGTGTGTGTGTGTGTGTGTATGTGTGTGTGTGTGTGTGTGTGTGTAGGGGTAGGATGGAGGGAAACACACCAAGCGCTGTGTGCATGTATGTTTGTATAACTTTGAACCTCACTATGATGTATAATTACAATGCACCAATAAAAGTATTTATAAAAACATTGAGCCGGGTGTGGTGGTGCATGTCTGCAATCCCAGTACTTGGGAGGCTGAGACAGGAGGATCACAGATTTGAGGGCAGCCTCTGCAACTTAGTGAGACCCTGTTTCAAAATAAAAAAAAAATAAAAATGAGCTAGGGGTGTAGCTTAGAGGTAGAATGCCTCTGGATTCAATCCCTAGTACCACACGCACATACACACACACACACACACACACACAAAGATATAAAAATTGAAATTACTGAGGCTTACGTGACATGAGTATTTTTAAAATTTCGGATACATATTTGAGTCCTACTTCCAAACTGTCTTGTGGAAAGATTGTACCAATCTATCTCCTCCCCATAACTTGAGAGCATTCACTTTGGAGCAGTCCTCTCTGGGTTTTTCAGAAAGCAGCTTCTTGGGCCTTGCAGTGGCTTCCTGACATGAGGGCCAAGGCCTTCAGAAGTGAGAGGACAGGACGCGCAGTGAGAGGACCAGGCATGTTACAGCACCGGGCACGTCGCCAACCAACTGGGTTCCTCCCCAGAGGAGAGTCTACACCTGACATTCATCACCCCGATTTCGGCTACCAGCCAGTGGGGCAGGAGCCAGCGGCAGGTGGGGCTGGGCGCCCTTGGTCACACACTGCTGCTCTGGGGACCACGGGGTATGAGCTGGGGGTTACTTGAAAGTCAAGTTGACGGGGGCGTCCTGTACTTTGGTAAATCCGGTCCCCCGGGGTCCCTGCCGGCGGCGGTTACCTCAGTGGCGGTCCACAGCGAGCTCTGGATCTTTATCTGGCAGCTGAGTTTCATCCCCGCACAGGCCATCCTCTGCACCTCCACAAGACCCTTCTCGGTGTTCACCACCGTGTAATTCCTACGAGGAGTACAACATGCGGTCAGTTGCCGCTGTATCTGTTCTCCCTTCCCTGCTGTCTCCTTCCCTTCCGTAAGTCACGGATGAATCTCGAGTCCTTCCCTGTCCTGTGTGCCTGGCCAGAAGCTTTCTACCCTTCCTGGGTGCTTGTCCCTTCTTTGGCTGGTGGGGAGCTTTCAAGAACCTTCCTGGGGTCATAGAAAGAGGCCTCTCTTCCTTCTGCGAAACAGCTTTCTGTACCCTGAGCAGAACTCTTCCCCCATATCCTGCGTTTGTCTGCAAGACTGAAAAGATGAAGAGAGGGTCTCCAGGGGGGCGGAGCCGAGCCCATCCCAGCATCAGCAGGACCAGGTTGGCTCCTGAGTCCCCTTGATATGCCTCAGAAGTCTCTGGGGACATCCTTGCTCCTCCTGTGCCAGATGTTCCAGGTCCATGTCCTGCCCCAGACCTGGAACCAGCCGTTTCTCCAATGAGTCCTGTGGTACTTAGAGACCATGCCTGGATCCTAGGGTATTCACAAGTATCTGGTTGCTTCTTGTTCCTAGACCTCTTCAATGGGCAGAACTAGGAAATATGGGTTTATTTTCTTAAAATATAGCATAAGTCCATCCAATTTCAATTCAGAACTATGGGACCTTTGCTTACCCTACTTTACATCTATTTCCCCTTTAGCTCCCGCTGAAAGTCATGGTTTCCAATGATGACAGCATAATTGCTCATTAGCTTTCTAAGCAATATCTTAGAATAACAATACTACAACTACCAACAATGTAATTATAGAAAACAGTCCAATATACAGTCATCTCTTGGTATCCACAGGGAATTGTTTCAGGAGAGCCCACAGATACTCAAATCTGCATATACGCAAGTCCATTGTATAAAATGGCACAGTATTTGCACAGAACCCATGCACATTGTCTGTCCTTCCTTCCTTCCTTCTTTCCCTCCTTCCTCCTTTTTTTCCTTCCTTTATTGTGGTACTGGGGATTGAACCCAGGGACATTTTACCTCTAAGCTATACTCCCAGCCCTATTATTTTTTATTTTGAAACAGGGTTTCACTAAGTTGCGGAGGGCCTCACTAAGTTGCTAAGGCTGGCCATGAACCTGTGATCCTCCTGTTTCAGCCTCCCAAGTACTGGGATTACAAGCGTGTACCACCACACCTGGTTCCTGTGTACTTTAAACAATCTCTAGATGATTTATAAAACCTAATGCCAATGCTATGGTGGTTGCATTGTATTGTTTATAGAATGACAAGAAAAAAAGTGTGTTCATGTTCATTACAGATGCACTTTTTTTTTGGTACTGGGGATTGAACCCAGGGACATTCTACCTCCTAGTTACACCCCAGTAAAATATTTGAAATACTGTACTGATGGATAATATTTTGAATATTGTCCATCGGCAGTTGGATGAATCTCTGGATGGTAAGGATTTTATCCTTAGAGTGTATCCCATAGGAAGGTCCAGCCGATGGCAGCTTTAGAGTGACTTCTTTCCTTAGGCATCATTTCCAGTCTGTCTGTGTCATGGTCCTTGTTCTCAGTGGCATAAAATCGGATGCAAATCTGACTGGAGGAGGTTGAAAAGTCCGTTCCACTGAGCTCATTATCTCCCAAGCTTCGCTTGACCTAAGCCCTCCCCAATTCCAGCACCTGCAAATGTTCACCACAGGGCTCATCAGAAGACCATGAAGAGCTCACACTAGGTGGGTGGAAAAGGCGACGCACACTGGCTACGATTGAAGCTTCTCATGCAAGATGGTACTTCTTAGAGATGTCTGTCTTTGACACCATTTTTCCATGCCCTGGCCTCTGCGTTCTGGGGCCTCCTGCTCATTCCTCAGCATCTCTTCCCCATTGCCTGAGGCTGTACCTGGACCCTGTCTGAGCCCAGCCCCGTGGCTCTTCAGCTCACTCCACCTCGGACTGCTCCTCCCCATCTACGGCCTCAGTCAGGTTCCATGGTCCTTTCTACACTCATGTCCTTGAAGACACCCTCAGCTCCCGGGCCCGCTCTCCCTCCTGTAAAGCCACCTGTCGCCCCTTCTGCAACATGGGGAAGCAGAGCATGCTGGAGAAAGTCACATCCCAGGAAGTCCCATAACATCAGAAAGTCACATAACCATGAAGTCACATAACTCCAAACGCAGGACCTCCAGCCTGGAGTGGGCCTCAGAGTCGCCCGAGGCACCCTGGACTTCCTCACATCCTGAGGCCCATTTCCTACCTTCTCTTTTCTTCTGGAATATCTAATACCACCCCCTCTCTTACTCTTCCTGCCACTTCACTGAGAAGAGGAGCTGCATCTTGAAGGTATGGTCCACGGCCTCTTGTTTCAGGGTGACCATCCCGCCCGGCTCTGGGTCCCCTCCGTCTCTCACTGTGCAGCAACTTCACTCCCGTCACTGCCGCCCTCCCACCCACAGCACCGCTCGCTGCTCTACACAGCGCTTCTGGAATGCTTCATCTCAAAGGAAATCTCTCCTTTGGTTTGTTCTCAACACACCTGGCAGATACCGCTCACTGCTTTGCTTCTCTTAACCACACAACTGAATGTTGGGTCTGCGTATACTCAGTTTTTTCCCTGTGCACACTAGCGCATGCTCCTCCTCTCCTCTCCTCTCCTCTCCTCTCCTCTCCTCTCCTCTCCTCTCCTCTCTTCTCCTTTCCTCTCATCTCCTCTCTTCTCTCCTTCCTCCTCCCCTCTCCCTCCTCCTCCTCCTCTTCTTCTTTCTTCTTCTATCTCTACCTCTATGTCTATCTCTATCTCTTTATCTCTCTTTGGGTACTGGAGATTGAACCCAAGGGCATTCTACCTCAAGCTACACCTCCAGCCCTTTTAATGTTTTATCTTTTCATTTTCGAAACACGGTCTCGCCAAGTTGCTGAGGGTCTTAATAACTTGCTGAGGCTGGCCTCAAACCTATGATCCTCCTATCTCATCCTCCCAAGCACTGGGATTACAGGTGTGCACCACTTTCCTGCTCTCTTGAATGGACTCTAGGCTTTGGACCCCCCACTGTCCACTAAACAATCTTCACCATGTTATTGATTTTCAGTTCCCAAATTCCACCCTAAATATACTCAGGAGAGGTGGGCTTCAGGAGGTTACCTGGATTCCTCTTTCCCATCCCAAAACACCACGGTGTACTCCTGGCCCTGGGATGAGAAGAAGGCGGTCTGCTTCCCGCAGGGCAGCATGTACATGAAGGTGGCGAAGGTGGGGTCCTTCATCTGGCTTACCACGGACAAGGCCAGTGGGCGCTGAGGGAGAGAGGCCGCCAGGTGTGAGCACAGCTGTGCTGATTCTGCCCTTGAGATCAGCTGTCTCAAACCAGGGGGAAGGAGGGAATCTGTTCATTCAGGACCAGCTGCTAACAGGAGGCTCAAAGGATTTCAGACACCAGGAACAAACCCAAGGCAACTTGAGTTCGCTGGCCAGATCAGCCTACACCTCAAGAGTTCCTACACTCGTGCGGCGGACTTTACTCAGACCCTGTTTACTCTCCATATATGCTGTCTGATTTGTTAAGTGAGTTTAACCTTGAAACTAGGGGCCTCCCCAACCAAAACAATAAACTAGCTTTCTTACTATATAATACAGCCCCTGCTTCCCACGCACAAATGTCCCCCCCCCATAACTTTACAGGGAGATATTAATATTCTCCTCTGCTCTTGCGTAGGGACTCTATTATTGTAAAGGTGTTGATATACCCATTGAATGGTACTCAAAAAGTTCTGGATGTCAGAGCATTTTGGATTTTGGATCAGGGATGCTCAACCAGTAAAGTCTATGCAAATATTCTGAAATCTGAAAAATTCCCAAATCGGAAATACTTCTGGTCCTAAGCACTTCAGATAAGGGCTACTCAACCTTTTCTCAGTTTGCATGATAAAATGACACTAACGTTGGCATGGAAAAGAGAGTTTAGTTTTCCTGAATGACACACACAACGAGAATGGGTCTGGGCATGTTAGGAGCAGTGAATATCTCTCTCCCTGGAAGAGGTGAGTAGAGAAGGTTGCCCATCATTCTTAGCGAAGGCTGGGTGGGCAGTTACACAAGCAAGCTCTGGGGACCCATAGCCTCCGCCCTGGCACCAAAAGGTCCCAGCCCCCGGCTCTGTGCCCCCACATACCTTCTCGGGTTTTGTGTCCCAGCACTCCATCATGAGCGCCTGCAGCCGGTGGAACTGCACTTCCTCTGGCTGCCCCAGCACGGGGCGGATGCCCTTGGACAGCTTCTTGGCAATCTGAAGCTGGTGGTGGCCCAGTGCAGGACGCTGTCCCGACAACAGCTCGTAGAGCACCATGCCATAGGAGAACATGTCTACCTGGGCAGAGAGGCAAGCCAAGTCAGGGCCCCTGCCTGAGCCCAGCGGCTCCCGCAAGGTGGCCGGGAGATGCAGTTAGATCAAGAAAACATGGATCCTGCCCAAAGCGAGACCATCATCAACCCATCCACCAGTGCATCCATCCATCTAGCTCCATCAGTCCAGACTGCCGACCTGACCACCTGTCCTTCTGTCCATCTATCTATCCGTTCTCCCATCAACCCATCCACACATCCTTCTGACGCCTGTTCTTCTATTTATCCATTTATTTTCCATCCATCCATCTATCCACCCATCCATCCATCCATCCATCCATCCACCCACCCACCCACCCATCTGACCACCTGTCCTTCTACCCATCTATCTTCCCATACTTTGTTCTTTCATTCACCTATCCATCCAACTGCCCATCCTGCTGTCCATTTACCCATCACCCCTCTCTCCCATCCATCCTCCCACCCATTCACCTATCCATTTATCTGCCCATTCATACATCCTTCTGACATTTGTTCTTCTATTTACCTACTAATTTTCTCATCCACCCATCCATCTATCCATCTCCCACCCATCTATCTGAACGCCTGTCCTTCTGTCCGTTTATCATCCATCTTCCCATACTTCCCATACTCTGTTCTTTCCACACACCTATCCATCCATCTGACTGCCCATCCTACTGTCCATTTATCCATCATCCCTCCCTTCCATCTATCCATCTATCCTGCCATCCATCCATCCATCCATCCATCCATCTATCCATCCATCCTCATCCCTCCATTCACTGAATGCTCACTAACTACCAGGTCTTTATGAAGGACTACAAGGATGCCAAGACCCTCAGCTTAACAGGCTTGGCACTAAAGGGGATATGTGTTCAACTCATAAAAAAGAGGAGTGTGTCCTAGGTTGCATTCTGTGTGTCCTCTCATGGTAATCTTCATAAAAAGATCCAGCAAAGAAAGTGTAGCACAGCCCCCCACCAAGGGCCGAAAATAACTTTTAGCAGGAGAATGGCCAAGATAGACTTGAACCTTTTTTTTTGCGATACTGGGGATTGAACCCAGGGGCATTCTACCTCCAAGCTACACCCCCAGTCCTATTTTTTATTCTTTATATTGAAACAGGGTCTCACTAAGTTGCGGAGGGCCTTACTAAGTAGCTGAGGTTGGCTGCGAATCTAGATCCTCTGGTCTCAGCCTCCCAAGTACTGGGATTACAAGTGTGCGCCACCATGCCTGGCTGACTTGAACCTTTTTAACGTGAATGTTTCTATTCCAATATTAGGTGTGAGGTGAACACTGTGTCTGAGTTGCTTGCTACTAAGAAGCTCTTATTTCTGTGGCTTGGATTTTCCTTTTCTATCTTGGGCACCGGCCACAGTGCTGAGTGAGCCCAAATGTGCTTATGTCACTCTCAAAGCAGTTAGTCAATGACCCATCCGAAAGTCACCAGATAACAAGAAATTAGAGATGAGGGGAATTCGATGCGGGTGATTCATTTCCAAGGCTGGCACTAGATGCAACACACACGCTGTAAGATGATTTCAAATTATCTGTGTGCATGTGCCTGCCAACAGCGATCAGGGAAGAAGGGAAACATTTAGCCATCATCTGGACCGAGGCTGGCTGTGCAGTTGCCTGGGGAGGTCACACTTGCCAGAATTTACCCTCTTCTGCCTTGGCATTTGATTTGTCCAAGCACCTGTGGCCAGCACCTACGGGTCAGGAGTCATTACCATCTTTATTCCATTTGCTTTTTAAGAATACCCTGCAAGGCTGGTCCTCTGTCCCCATTTTGTACATCAAATGTCATGGTTGGAATCCCAGTCAAGACTCTTTGTCCTCTGTTTACAGCCTGTACCATGTCTATGAATTGAGGTTTGAGAATTCTGAAGCTAAGAAGTCAGCCTTGTCACACACAGACAGACAGATGCACCTGAGTTCTTTAGAATCAAGCCAGAAGCTCCCCCACTGAGTGTGTGTGTGTGTGTGTGTGTGTGTGTGTGTGTGTGTGTGTGGAGAGAGAGAGAGAGAGAGAGATATGCTGGGGTGGGAGGCGCTGAACTCAGAAGCCCCAGGTGCCACCAGGACTGCCTGGCCGGCTTCAGATGGGACCGGGTTCCAGCCCTGTGGGGCTGGGCTGGGGACGGCAGTGGGCTGGGCAGGTACCTTCTCGTCATACACGATACGAGGCCTGATCTCTGGGGCCTGGTACCCAGGGGTGCCCTCCACGCCCAGGGCGCCCTCGTGAAAGGACTGCCGTGAGATCCCGTAGTCAGACAGCTTGATGTTGATGTGCTCCTTGACGTCCAGGGACCACACCAGAATGTTGTCCGACTTCAGGTCACAGAAGATGATGTTCTTCTTGTGCAGGTAGGCCAGGCCCGAGGC
The DNA here is from genome assembly GCA_004027185.1 of Glis glis. NCBI lineage: Eukaryota > Metazoa > Chordata > Mammalia > Rodentia > Gliridae > Glis > Glis glis. The sequence goes on from PVJS01002232.1 coordinate 45,573, forward strand.
AATCTGGTAGGCTATTTTTTGGGTGAGCATGTGTCCCAGAGGCATAAAGGAAGAATCTGGCAAAGAAAAAAAATCATTTTCAAATTTATCAAAATTTCAATTTTGATTGAATCAAATTGGCATGATAGTAGCTGTCTTCCACTTTGCCCCATCGAACTCTCCTTTTATAGTTTGTCTCCCAAAGACCCATGTGTTAAAGTCTTAGACCCCAGCCTTTGGTGTTATTAGGAAGTGGTGGACCCTTTAAGAGGTGGAGCCTAATGGGAGGAGGTTAGGTCATGGGGCGTGCCCATGTGGGAATACTGGGACCCTGGCCCTTTCCCCTTTCTCTTTTGCTTCCTAGCCATCATGAGGTGAGCTGCCTTCTCTGCCACATGTTTCCACAATGATTTACTGTGCCACCAAAGACCAAGGCAGTGGGCCAACTGACCGTGGACTGAAATCTCTACACCATGAGCCAGAAAAAACCTTCCTTCCTTAATAGTTTTTTTTTTAATCTCAGGTATTTTGTCACAGTGGCAAAAAGCTGACTAATGCAACCCCCAATACTGTATATTCCACAGACACATTCTTACTGTCCTCCATGCTGGATGGCGGAAGGGACAGAGGATAATCTTAAGTGAAATGGTGTTTAGGATAAAAACGCTTATCATTAGAGCTTCTTTCATGGTATCTCATGCCTGGAAATGCTGGCATTTTTACTAAAGGGGGAGGATTCAAAATGGCCAGAGTTCGTTGCAGGCCAGGGCAGGGGTGCAGCAGGGCAGCCCACTGTCAAGAGGTGAGCTGCAGGTATAAGAACTTCATTAAAAAAAAATCCTTTTTTCACCAAGGGCGAAGGGATTGATTTTACTAGCATTTTTTCCTTAGTCAAAATACACCTGTCTCCCTTCCTCTGGCAGCTCTTTGGACTTTAGTTATATATTACCATTTAAATTTCTTTAAAGAATAGGATAACAGACAATTGAACCCTGGGTCTCAGACTTAACAGTGGTGGGCAGCATGGTGCCTTGGGAGAGAGGAGTGGTTTATGATGTAGCCGCTGGGCTGAGGCGACAGCTGCTGTCGCCTGGGCCTGCCTGCGGCTGCCTCATTCGAAGCTCGGTACCTGTGAGGTGGGGACTGTTATTCTTCTTCTTTTAGGGGCAGGTAAATTCGGTGCTTCCTGGATTATGCGTGGAAGCAGGACTTGGAACCTGGCTCTGATTCCAAAGCATGAGCTCCTGCGGTGTCCCCAACCCTACCATCCAGTGTTTGGACCTGGTGAGGTGCCTCGCCAGGGGACTGGGTGTGCCCTGGGTTTGCTGAGACCGCCCGGGGCTCTAGTTGTGCATCCAAGACAGTGAGGTCAGGCAGGAGGGTGTCCCAGGGCCCATGGCTTTCCTCGGGCCTGTCCTGCCAGCCCCGGGGCTCTGGTGGCCTCCCACGTCCTCTGAGCGGCAGGCACCTTTGGCGTTCTCGGACAGCACGGTGTTGAGGCTGCTCAGCGGGGCGAGCTCCAGGGCGAAGCAGAGCGGGTGGATGCTGATGCCGATGAGCGACACGATGCAGGGGTGCTGCAGGGCGTGCAGCATGCTGGCCTCCTGCCGGAACTCCGAGAAGTTCTTCATGGCGTCCGTGGCCCGCAGGTGCCTCAGCATGGTGTCTGCCGGGGAGAGCACAGCCGTCAGCCACCAGGGGGGACCGGGGACGGGGGCACGGGCTGCCCTGCTGGACCAGGGCTGGTCCCAAAGGCCATGTGCAGAGCTAGGGACTTGAGGGGTCAGGCGGGGCAAAGATTTAGATTGCATGAGGGATTGCAATAGCGCTGCCCAGCATTTGGCCCCGAAGGATGGTACTGCAGGTTGATACCAAGCCCCTTCCTTCTCAAGTGCTCAGTGTGGCCCTGTCACTCTCGGCAGTTCCTGAGCACGCAGTGAGGCCCATGATGGAGGACAGCCATGTGTCCCCACCTCTGTCACCCAGAGAGGGCTCTCGTCACCCCCACCTGCCCCGTTGCTGGTCACCTTTGAGTCCCAACGATATCTTAACCCTTTTGCATCCCTGGTGACAGTGTCGCTCAGGAGATGTCCAGAAGGGAACGAGGCCACACCCTCTCTGCCCTCAGGGGAGCCAAGGCTTAAGTCGCTGCTGGTCACCTTCTTACCAAGCAGCCACGGTCCCTGGAGCTGGAACACGCCACTGCTCTCTCATCAGCCCAAGAGAAACGGTCCCTGGCCAGTGGCCTGTCACTGTCATCTCAGACCAGAGGAGAAAGGTCTAGGCAGTGGTGGGTGACTGCCAACCCCGTGCTGTAACCTTCCAGCACCCTTGAAGTCCATCTCCCACACGAGACCCTGCCCACCAGGCTGTGACCGGCTCACACTCTATCAGCTGGTCCTGGGGCCACCAGGCAGGTGCACACAGGTCCTGCTGGTCCCTCTCCTGTCCTGTCTTTGCCCCTGCCCCTCCTCTACGATTAGATTTTATTTTTATTTTTTGTGATATTGGGGATTGAACCCAGGAGGATTCTACTGCTGAGCTATACCCCCAGCTCTTTTTATTTGAAACAGAGTCTTGCTAGGGTGCTGAGGCTGTCCTCAAACCTGCGGTCCTCCTATCTCAGCCTCCCAAGTATTGGGATGACAGGCGTGCGCCACCACACTTGCTCTCTATGGTCAGATTTTAAAATTGGGGCTTGCTGGACATGAGAGTTTGAACAACAGGAAAAGCTTGGCGGGTACAGTCACTAGTTATGACGGGTCTACGCGTCATAGTTATGACTACGCGTCATAACTAGGGGTCGGCCTCAGCTCAGGTTGCCTGCCCACCTGTGCCAGGCCTGTGCCTGGCAGAGAGCAGATAGAAATAGCAAGGACGGTCCCTGTTCTCAAGGAGGGTCTAAGCAGGAGGGTAATCAATCTCTAAGAGCAACCTTCAGGCCGTTCCCCGACCTGCCAGGCATACAGCACAGCTGCCCCGAGGCACACACGGGCCTTGCCCACCCTCCTCGCCTCTGACACTGTGTACGGGTGGCCGCAGACCTCCCAAAGTGGCCCGGAGTTTGGACAGAGGAAGCACATATCTGAAAAAAACCAAAAAAACAAAAAAAAAACAAAACAAGAAACAAAACAAAGCCCAGCGCTGCGCTCGGGTCCCGTTACCTGCTGGGACGTTAGCGAAGTTCTTGAATTTCTTGATCTGAAATCGCTTCACGGCCACGGGCTGGCCCTGGTACCGGGCCCGGTAGATGACGGTGCCGCTGCCGCCTTGGCCCAGGATGCTGCCCTCGTCCTCACTGTGCTCCAGCTTGCTGTTCTCCAGGAAGAGCCTGCGGCACACAGCACAGTGCTTGGGTCAGCCCCGCGACCGACCCTGGGCCAGTGGGGCAGGGTCCTAGGCTGGGCCGTTTGCTCCCACAGGGAGAGTGACGGTTCAAAGCCATGTGTGAGGTCGGTCCACTCTGGCTAACCCTGAACTTGCCACATGCTGGTGGGCAAACCTGGGCAGCTGGTGCAGCCTTGCCAAGCCTCAGGCTCCTCCTCTGTAAAGTGGGCTCAAACAGGAGCTGCCCAGGCGAGGCTGATGATGCCCGGCTCAGGGAACAAGCCTCCAGAATTGGTGGGCAAAGGACAAGGATCCCTGGGGACATTTTCCTCTGAAAGATGAGCTGCTTTGACAGCTGGCATCCCTCAGACACACTGCACTTGTTCACTGCTAGGTTGCTTTTCCTTCCCTTTCCCCTTCCCCTTCTCCTTCCTCCCTTCCTCCCTTCCTCCTTTCCTTCCTTCCTTCCCTTCTTCTTTCTTAGATTGAACCCAGGGACATTGTCCCTTTGAGTTACACTCCCAGTCCTTTTTAAAATTTAGAAACAGGGTCTCAATAAGTTGCTGAGCATCTTGCTAAGTAGCTGAGGCCGTCCTTGAACATGCAATCCTCCTGTGTCAGCCTCCCAAGTACTGGGATTACAAGCGTGTGCCACCACGCCCGGCACTTCTCTACTTTTTATGATGCAAAGATTGTATCCACTGCCTCAAAGAGCTTCCAGTCTGCATGACCCATGTCCCCATAACCTGTGACTAGGATTTCAGGGCAGGGGGTCTGGGTCACCTCACTGGTCTGTGGTCTAATCCTAGGGATAAGAGAGATTTCTGTTGGGCTTTTGCTCCTGGACCATTTGGCCTTCACTGCAGACCCCCTGGACCTGGAGGGTCTTCACTAAGAGGCCCAGGCCCGTGCAGGCCAGAGGTGCAGAGCCCTTCTGGGCCGCTCAGCTGGAGGCCAGGACAGAAGGATGAGGAGTATAGGTCCTCTGTGGGCTTTGACCCCGGGGCTGGCACACAGGGCTTGGGCCTTTGTGGGCATCTTCATTCCTCCCATGTCTGGCCCTCACCAGGATCCTCTGCCTCTGCCTTTTATTCCTTGAGATTCCTCTTTTTCTTCAGAAACAGTGGAGCAAAAAGGCGGAGCATAAAGCACGAAACAGGAGAAGGGAGAGTGGAAGGAAGGGAGGAAAGAAGGGAAGGAAAAGAAGGAAGGGAGAGAGGCAGCCCGCTCCGCTGAAGCCCGCCTGGGCTCCGCATCTGCCCCAGGTGCCGCCCATCCAGGCACAGGGGGAGCATGCGCGTGTGACCCTCCCCGGCCCCCGGCGGCCTGCCTGCAGATGCAGTTGCTTCTCATGCTTTCCAGGAACAGGCTTTGCAGCTGCTCAGGCTTTGCACAGCTCAATCACATGGCCTTCTACACCCCCCGCAGCCCTCAGGGATGTGGTTGAAGACGGCTGGGTGGGGTAGTTCCCCAAGTACCCAACAAAACCACCTGCTGGAAGGTGGGATGGGTGGGTGCTTGGGAGCTACGTTGCATGGATGCAGGGACCCATGGGAATCCCTCTGGGGCTTTCTGCTAGGACCTGTGTATTTTTTTTTTTTTTTTAGTACTGGGAATTGAACCCAGGGACCTTCTACCTCCTAGCTATACCCCCAGCTCTTTTTATTTTGAAACAGGGTCTAGCTAGGTTGCTGAGTCTCGCTATATTGCTGAGGCTGTCCTTAACCTGCAATCCTCCTATCTCAGCCTCCCAAGTAGTGGGATTACAGGTGTGTGGCATCCCACCTGGCCAGTGTAGATTTTTGTAGGAGCCATGGGGCAGAGCTCTGCCTGCCAAACTCCAAGTCGGGGAGTGAGTGACACTTTGGGGCTGTGGTTGGGCCCCAGCTGAAGGCCAGAGCACCTGTGCTGGGCTCTGATTCCTGACCACTTTGGTTGCTGGGTTTTTCAACTTCCTGCCAAGTAACTTCATTTCAGAACCTTGTTATGGCCCCAGATTGGATCCAAATAAATAGGGACAGCCAAATCTGACCTTTTGAATTCCATAGAGTAAATCCCACAGCCCACATTCACATGGGCTTCTAAGCTGAGACGTAAATGTAGCAAGGTTCAGCAAGTACATGAAAATTCTAGAACTCTGGGGGTGCCTAACTGGGCACTTCCCTAAAAATGAATCGGACTCCTATATATACAAAACTGAATGTAATCTCTGAGAATTGAGAATCTTCATGTTAAAGACCTTGGAATGAGGAGTCTGGTGTGGTGGCACACCTGTAATCCCACTACTTGGGAGGCTGAGATAGGAGGATCACAGGTTGGAGGCCAGCCTTAGCAAAGTAGTGAGATTCTCAGCAACTTAGCAAGACCCTGTCTCAAAATAAAAAATAAAAAGGGCTGTGGGTATAGCTTGGAGGTAGAATGCCCCTGGGTTCAATCCCAAGTACCACCAACAAACAAACAAACAAACATAAAATTAAATTAAAAAAAATGTAGGAATGAAGGGAAGTTATTTTGCAAAAGGGTGGTATTTTTCATGTTTACTCATAAGGGATACTGGAAAGAATCGTGTGTGTGTGGTGTGTCTGTGTGTGTGTGTGCGCGTGTGTGTGTGCGTGTGTGTGTGTGTGCGTGTGTGTGTGTGTGTGTGTGTGTGTGTGTGTGTGTGTGTGTGGTCATCTGATGTAGGAAACATTTCCTTTATTTATTTATTTTTTATTATTATTCTTTGTGGTGCTGGGGATAGAACCCAGGCCTTGTGCCCGCCAAGGACATGCCCTACCACTGAACTCCACCCCAACCTCTCCTTAACTTAATAGATTCATCCAGAAGCAGGCTTTGCAAAACCCAATTCTGCAAATTCAGAGTGCTCCACATCTCCTTGGAATGATATGGAAATATGAGATCACAAATATTCTTATAAAAAAAAGGAGAATTTAATTTTCTTTAAAGAACCCAGACATAGCACACCTTTGAGTAAGAAAACAACAGGATGTTAGAACTCCAAAAAAAGTTGGGAGCCACTGACCTGAGATTGTCTTCAGGGAGACCAAATCACAGATCCGCGTTCCCACCCACTAACGAGGATGGTGTATGTTACTAAGGACCTGGATTTTGTGGCCATTTCCTGTCGGCTGGGACCGCAGAGTTTTCCCTCCAGCACCTCTTCCCCAGTCACAGAGCTGAGCACAAGGAGAATCAACTCTAAGAACAGAGTTAGGGTTCAGCGCTCGGCTGTAGGGCTGCAACTGGGAATCCATGTTGGCCAAGAAAAGAAAATGAGACTCTCGGCTTGGGTGCGTCCCTTCCTCAGTGATGGGAGCCTGGCTCTGTTTATTCCTATTCCTCCAGCTGGCAGGAGTGAGGAGGGACTCGGGAAGGAGGGCCAGTCCCGCAGAGAGGAGCTCTGGTCATGAGAGGGGAGAAAGTGTGGGGGTCCCAGGCGGTTTCACCTGCAAAGTGCTCAGCTGGGCCTGTTGAGCCTTCAAAAACGGAAAGCCCATCACCTGGTCCCCTTCAGGCAGCTCAGGACTGGGACCCAAATGTCACCGATTCATTTTTAGGGAGGTGCCAAATGAAGTACCCCCAGAGTTTTTAGAATTTTCATTAATGCTGAACCTTACGTTTATTTACCAGCTTAGAGACCCCCAACTGAATGTGGAATTTACTATCTGGGATTTTAAAAGCAATGGCTAGAGCAGCTACTGTCACCCTGACTGGGTCACCATGCTGTGATGCGGGGGGCGGGGTCTGCTCTGTGATTGACAGGCATCTTCAGGGCTAGGAGCACAGCCCATGACATGTGCATGTGTCCTAGGAGGGCCCTGGGAACTTACCTGGCCGGGAAGTCAGTCATGAACAGCTCGGGGACCAGTTCCTGGAGCGGCACGGGGACATCTGGGTGTCTGGGGCAGGAGATGAAGTCCCGCTCGATGGCCGTCAGCACACAGTCCTCCATGTCGAAGTACTGCACGCCCTCCGATTTCTCACTGGGGTCTGTGTGCTGGGTCCAGGACGTCTCGCAGATGGGGCAGGGCACGTACTGCTCCATGAGTGGGGTCCCGTCACTCTCTGTGGCCGTCAGGGCTAAGTGGGGACAGAGAAGGAGACGGCTCATGCGAGGCGGCTGCAGGAGGCTCTCCTGAGCAGTAAGCACCCTGCAACCCCAGCACGGGTCTGTCTGCCCTTGCTCGGACCCCAGGGAGAACCCCAAACCTAGTGCCACCCTCGGGTGCCTTTTTTGATAGCATGATTACTGATGGTAAACGACGTCCACTGGGAGTTAAGTAAGGGTATGCCTGAGAGAAGGCCGGCAGAGGAGGGGTGCGGGGCCCACACGCATGGCTGGGGCTGAGCCCCACTCCAACAACCCGTCCACAGCCAGCGTAAGGAGCCATTCTTAAAATTAGAAACAGAGGCTTGCAATTGCTACGGTGCTTTCTAGAAGAGCCCGTGGGAAGGGGGGATAATGAACACACATGGTAGCAGATAAAAGCTAGTCATCTGACACGGGTCCCTGAGCAGGGGACAAGACTTTTCTTTGCGCCTCTGATAGGAGGCGCAAAGGAGAGGCGTCCCTGGGGAGGGTCAGGGACAGATGTCTAGAACTTCCCGGACATATGTGACATCCACAGACACCCTGCTGGGCAGGCTCTTGGCCACTGGCTGGGGGTGCTGGCTCCGGACACCTTGGCTCTGGTGCTGGACTGAGTTCTTTCTGTCTCAGGTGACTGTCTAATGGGCTCACCTGTCAAATCCCACAATACCTGATTGGGGAGGGGGCACTGGCTGCTGGGGAGCTGCGAAGTACCCAAAGTATTGATACGGGCCCAGGCACCCCCTGGATGGCCAAGAGCCCCCAATCACCACAGTTCACACACTGGCCAGCCTTCTCTGAGAGCCCCTCGCTAAACCATTTTTCCTGGTATGCTCGTTACCCTGCCTACCAGCACCCGAGGGACCCCAGCCCTGAAGGAGGGAACATGGATGCAGGGAACATCCTGCCACTCCCAGGCCAATGCTGTCCCGGGATGCCGGGGTCCTGGGCAGGTGAGGAGGCGGCTCAGGGAGGCTGGACACTTGTCTGAGCAGGCAGGTGTCAGTGCTGGGATCCCCAACCCCCTCTCCACTTCTCAGCTCTGGTTCTCAGAGGCTGAGGGAGAGCTGGCCCGACTCCTCCCCCCTGACCCCCACAACCTCCTCCAAGCAGGCTGCTACAGGGGGGCTGTCTCCACCCCAGAGACAAAACAGAGGACCTCTACGGCTGCACTTCAAAACGTGTTTTCTTTGGGTGGACTTTTGATGAAGAAATGAATTCAAAGGGTTTGAGACAGGCTGTATGGGTATCTTGCTGGCCATGGGTAGGGGAGGCGGGGTGGGGGGGACTAAGGCTGCTCCCTGCCCTCCCCACCTCTGCACCAGGGATAGATCTCCACCCACCCGCTCTCCCTAATTTCAGCTCCACTGTCTTCTCTGTATGGACAAGCCGTGCGTGAATCTCATGAGTGTGTCTTTGGGCCATGCGTGGGTCCCAGAGTCATCTCTCCTCCCACATACTAGGAGGCCACACTCCCTGCGGGGTCGGGCTGGCCTCTTCTCCATGGCATTCCCTGCCTAAGCCCACAGCGGGACTCCCCTGGGGCTAGGACTGTCACCACAGGGCCCTTAGGACCCTGGACTGGTTTTCTTGGGCTGAATCCTAGTGGGATTTCTGTTTACCCCAAAGAAGCAGCCCCACCCTGATGTGAAAAGAAATGTAAACATGAAAGCCGGGTGTGGTGGGGCACGCATGTAATCCCAGTACTTGGGAAGCTGAGACAGGAGGATGGCGGGTTCAAGGACAGCCTCAGCAAGTAGTGAGACTCTCAGCGACCTAGTGAGACCCTGTTTGTAAATAAAGATAAAATAGGGCTGGGGGTGTAGCTTGGAGGTGGAGTGCTCCTGGGTTCAATTCCCAGTACCACCGAAAAAATACAAAAAATAATAATAATAAACATGAGCAAAGGCTTGGTTCGGGAATGTTCTCTTACCGGGAAACCACTGATCGATCAAGGAATTGACGTGATCTGTGATAAAGGCCATCGCTGAGAAGTCCCTCATTTCTGACTGGCAGATGATTTTAATTCCTCCACTCTTTTTCTTTTTCCAGTTCACGTCGGAGGATTCCACACTGCAACCCAGAAATGAAAAGGAGCCTGCTGCGAGCCTGCTGCGGGGCCCTGGGGTGATCTCCCGGGGACTTGGCGGGGTCCCAGGTCCTGCAGGACTGTCGGGAGACTCCTCTGTTTATGCACTCGTGTTTGTGGACCTGCTGTGCTTGTCCCTAACACCGTGACGTGGCCGTAATGAGGGCTTTTTAGCAAGGATGTTCGGGGCTGGATCTGACCCTGAGGTGTGACCGGGAGGATGCCCCTCCACTCTCTGAGCCACCGCATTCTCCTCCATCCTGTGGCAATGGTGAGCTGTAAGTGGGGCCATCTGCAGGGAAGCTTCAGGCATAGAGAACGACCCCAAATCAGGTCCCCCCAAAAGTTAGTCCCCTCTCCCTCTCTCCTCTCAGAGCTCAAGATTCTTTTGAAAATTTCATTATAAATATTAAAAATTGTATGTGTTGACCATTCACTAAATCTATCAAGGTGACTTTGTGTCTCTCTTTGGCTTTCACAAAAAGACAGACTAGGGAGGGTATCTAGTTAGGTCACAGTGGGGGTCGGGGCTGGGGAGCCCACACATCACCGCTAGCCTGGCTTCTTCTCTTGGAACAAGGAGGTTCCACCTAAGTGTGGGAGGTGCCCGAGGCTGTCACTGATGAGCTCGGTGACTGTCCCTTTCTCTTAAATTCTGGGCTGTGGCTACCACATCTGCCTTCACCATTCCTGTCCTGCCAAGGGAGAGGAAGAAGGGTGGGGAGACGGGGACTTCTGGGACATTCATGGGGAGGGTCTTGCATTTCTAGCAAACCTCCATGATGAGCCCATCTCAGGAGCGGAATTCTGGACACCAAACGACGAGGCAGCACACGGGGGCTGTCACGGGGTCCCTGCCCCAGCACCATGCTGACTCGGCCAGGTGATGTTCCTACCTGAGGTAGCCCCCATCAAAAGTGACCAGGAGCCCTTCCTGCCAATAGATGGTTTGATTTCTTTTCACTCTGAACGTGCTGCAGCGATTTCTCTGGTTTCCTGTAAAACTGTAAATGGTGACTTTTCTGTTCCTGCTTTTAGTATTCTTCTTGGTTTCAAAGAGCTGAAAGACAGACAGAAAAGACCCTGCTTAAGTATTCCGGGCTCAGCGCTGGCCCTGTGCAGAACTCTAGCGAGGGAGACCGGGGCTGGCCTCATCTTGATAAATCGCCACCGGATTCCCACCCCCTCCTCCCACGCCCCGCTCATCCTGCTGCCAAATTCAACGCCCCACGAGCTGGAGGGGTCTCCAGGGTACCCTGGGAACAGATTTCTCAAACGATTGGAAATAGGCTTTTCTTAAAAAAAAAAAAAACAACTTTTCCTTCCCTGACTTCACAAGTGAAAATCCATGTTAGAAAATGTTAGAAAAAAATCCATGTTAGACAAGACATAAACACATAAGCAGGAAAATAAAACAGCAACTTAACACCAAGCAGAGAGATCATTCGGATGCTGGGGTCTATGATTCCAGGATTTTTTTTCTATCTACATATATGTTTTAAAAAACAGCTGAGTCTCTGTAGTATAATTTTGTATAATTTTTTGGACTGCAGATGTGGCTCAGTGGTAGAGTGTTTGTCTACCATGTGGGAGGCCCTGGGTTCAATCTTCAGCATGCTAATAAATTAAAAGATAAAAGTAAATAAATAAAAGTGTCTTTTAAAAGAATCACTTTTCCCATGACATTAAATATTCATTCATTCATTCTTTCTTTTTGCGGTACTGGACATTGAACACAAGAGCATTCTACTGCTGAGCTACTCCCAGCCCCATTTTTTATTCTTTATTTTGAAACAGGGTCTCACTAAGTTGTGGAGGGCCTCACTAAGTAGCTAAGGCTGGCCACGAACCCGGATCCTCCGGTCTCAGTCTCCCAAGTACTGGGATAACAAGCGTGCGCCACCACGCTCGGCAAAATTCATTTTTTTAAAGCTATGAAGTATAGTAATTTCCTGGGCCATTCCCTTCTACTGCATGTTTGGTTTGGTTACAATCTTTGTCTTCTTCAAATATGCTGTGATGCGTGTGAAAACGAAGCAGAGATTTATCTGGTTCTAAATGACTTCCTTAACTCAGATATTTGGCAGCAGGACTATTGACCAAAGAGACTGAGAGGTAGAAGGCTCAGGATCATGCATCCCGAGGGACTGGCTCTTGAGCAGGTGAGACTCTCACATAAGCTGGCCACCAGGGCGCTGCCTCTGGGCTGGGTAGTATTGTTCAGCTCTTTGCTAATTTGATAGGTGAAAAATGGCATCCTCTGTTGTGTGAATTTGCATGCCTTTGATAAGTGATGCACAGAACTCTCATTCCTCCCTGTCACAGTCTGTATTTCAATGGGACTCATTTCCAAATTTCGGGGGTGGGTGGAAGGGAGGCGGCTTGCTGGAAGGGACACTTGCCTCTGTACCCAGCTGGGCCCCACTTGTGAGCTCAGCCTCCCAGGAGACCGTGTGGTGACCTCCTACTTAGAATGCAGCAGGACACAGGGTTCAAAGAGAGGGCAGCGGATGGAACCTCGGAGAGCCAGCGCCTGCACCCCAGCACACCCTCCTGTTGTACACAACTCTCCCCTCTGCTAACACAGGCTGCAACAGTTCCCATTGATTTTCAGGCTTCTGCATTTATTTTTCTTCCCATTTTAAGAAAATGGGGAGATCAAAGAATAGCTTTATGGAGCCAAGAAGTTAGAACTCAATAAGGCTGCTCTAATTAGAATGTGGCAAAAGTAAAATCATGCAGGGATCAATGTCAAAAGGATTCAAAAGTCAGGGGTTTGGAAACTGTAGAGTGAGTCAGAAGCCCCGGAGGGCCTGTCAAACACAGATAGCTGGGCTCCATCCTGGAGTTTCTGGGGCAGTGGGTCTGGGTCGAGGCCTGGGAATTAGCATTCCCCAGATGTTTGGGCTGGTTCTGCTGGTCTGGGAACCGCACTCTGAGAACCACTGCTCTAAGCAATTATTACTTCTGTGTTATTGTCGCACATGAAATTAATGTTGGCTGACGGTGGGCCCTTCTCCATAATCCCAGTTGAACGCATGGGACACACGGCCTTGGATTAAGTTTTCATTGTTACCAGACCAAGTAAAAGTTCTTCAGGAGTGGTTCCCAAGCTCAGCTGCAGTGGAATCACCCAGAAGCCTTAAAAAATACCAACTCCTGGGTGTTTACACCCAAGGATCTTTATTATTAGTATTAGTACTGGGGACTGAAGCCATGGCATTTTCCTTGAAGCCCTATTTTATTTTATTATTTTTTAGTTTGAAACAGGGTCTTGTAGCCGGGTGTGGTGGCGCACGCTTGTAATCCCAGTACTTGGGAAGCTGAGACTGGAGGATCCGGGTTCGCGGCCAGCCTCAGCTACTTAGTGAGGCCCTCCGCAACTTAGTGAGACCCTGTTTCGAAATAAAGGATAAAAAATAGGGCTGGGGGTGTAGCTCAGAGGTAGAATGCCCCTGGATTCAATCCCCAGTACCACCAAAAAAAAAAAAAAAGGGTTTTGCTAAGTTGCTGAGGCTGGTCGAACTTGTGATCCTCCTATCTCAGCCTCCTAAGTACCAGGGTTACAGGCGTGCACCTCCGTGCCCAGCTCACACCCAAGGAGTCTAGGGTACAGCCGAAATGGCAAGACCACCCTTAAGCCATGGACCATCACTTGGGAATTGGTTAGAAATGCCAACTTTTGGCTCCAGTCTACACCACCGACGGCGGGGCCCAGCAACCCGAGTTCCTGTTGAACAAGCTCCCCAGGTGACTTGGAGGGGCTCACATTTAGCGCCAGTGCTCTGAAAGGCAGTGCCTGTCTAAGCCAGGTGGACAGGGACTCGGTATTCACAGGATGGTTCAAATGGGCCTGTGACTCCTGGTTCTACCTCAGTGGCATCCCTGCAGGAGAAGGGTCTCCAAGCAGGTCTCCCCCCCGCTCTGCAGGACCCATAGCTACCTGTAGGTCCATCTCGGCCAAGCTGATCAGCATCCGCGCTATAAACCGTTGCCAGAAGCCGACGGGAACGAAGCTCATCTTAAACACCCGCTGGATGGTGTTGGCTGTGGGGTGTCGCATGCCGTGGGTGTCCAGGCCAGGTTTGGATGGAAGGAGATGCGGTAGGAGGTAGCTGAAATACATCAAGGGGACCGGTGACCAGGGTGGCCCAAGGGGCCTTGTACTCTGAGCCACACCCCTAGCCTTATTTATTTATTTATTTATTTTGTTTTGTTTTGAAAGAGGGTCTCATTAGTTGCTGAGGACCCAAGTTGCTGAGGCTGTCCTCCAACCTGGGATCCTCCCATCTCAGCCTCCCCAGTACTGGGATTACAGGCGTGCACCAGGATGCCTGGCTGAGAAGGCGGGTTCTATGCTCAGAATGACGGCTTCAAAGGAAAATGAAGGGGAGGGAGTCTAGTGAAGATATTTATCAAGGTTTCTAACAGAGAGACTAGAATGACGCTCAGGAAAGATGTGAAAACATCTGTGGTCATAAAAATGTCAGACGCAGCAAATCCGAGTGGGTGCTCGGCAAATCGGGTCGCGGCTGGGGAATCTCTTTTCATTCACTTTGGTCGGTGGAGGAAAAACAAATACAGCTGCATGGTTCTGAGGACGACGCAGATATCGGGGTCAGAGTGACTTTTTTTTGTCTTCAAAGCTATTTATTGTTCTTGGTCAGTTGAGACAACACAGTTGCCTTACAAGTCAGAATGCGGTTGTTTGTGCAAAAGGGGGTGTTTTATGAGAACATTTATGGTCGTTGTGAAAATGCTGTGTTACTGTGTGACTGAGGCATTCGTGGCTGTTGTCATTTTAAAGCAGCTGAATTCTGGGAGGTCCCCCCGAGGGGTGTCTGATAATGAGCTTCATCTGAGCCATGGAGCTGTGGGATCAGGCAGGGGACAGGGGCAGGGGACAGGAACAGGGTGACCACAGGCAGGGGCAGTCATGGACAGCTCCCCGGATTCACAGTACCTAGATTCTTTTCTTTTTTCTTTCTTTCTTTCTTTTTTTTTTTTTTTTTGGCGGTACTGGGGATTGAATCCAGGGGCATTCTACCTCCGAGCTACACCCCCAGCCCTATTTTTTATTCTTTATTTTGAAATAGGGTCTCACTAAGTAGATGAGGCTGGCCGTGAACTCGGATCCTCTGGCCTCAGTCCCCCAAGTACTGGGATTACAAGTGTGTGCCACCACGCCCGGCTTAGATTCTTTTCTTAACAAGCCTTTGGCTTCAGCTCTCCTAACCCTCTTAAAATAAATCCATTGCAGTCCAATAAATGTCTTTAGACTATTCTGGAAGAGACTCCCCTAAATTTTTCACAGTTGGGCCTCTTGCATCTCCAGGTTCCATGTCTATGGATTCGAAGAACCTCAGATTGAAAATATTAAAAAATATTGTGAGCCAGGCGTGGTGGCGCATGCTCGTAATACCAACACTTGGGAGGCTAAGACCGGAGGATCCGAGTTCGTGGCCAGCCTCAGCTACTTAGTGAGGCCCTCCGCAACTTAGTGAGACCCTATTTCAAAATAAAGAATAGAAAATAGGGCTGGGGGTAGAGTTTGGAGGTAGAATGACCCTGGGTTCCATCCCCAGTGCAAAAAAGAGAAAAAATATTGTGGAGCCAGGCATGGTGGTGCACACCTATAATCCCAGTATTTAGGAGGCTGAGAGGGGAGGATTGCAGGTTCAAGGGCAGTCTCAGTAACTTAGTGAGGCCCTCAGCAACTTAGTGAGATCCTATTTCAAAGTAAAAAATAAAAAGGGCTGGGGTGTACCTCAGAGGTAGAATACCCCTGGGTTCAATCTCCAGTACAAAAAAAAATGTGTCTGTACTGGATGTGTACAGACTTTCTTCTTGTAACGATTCCCTAATCAATACTGTATAGCAACTATTTACATAGCATCTATGCTATGTCAGGTATTGTAAGGCATCTAGAGATTATTTAAAGTGTACAGGAGGATGTGCATTAGTTCTATGCACATACAAGCCATTTTATTTTTTATTTTTTGTGGTACTGGGGATGGAACCCAGGGACATTCTACCTCTGAGCTGCACCCTCAGCCTGATTTTATTCATTTTGAAACAGGGTCTCACTAAGTTGCGGAGGGCCTCACGAGGTTGCTGAGGCTGGCCGTGAACCTGCGATCCTCCTGTCTCAGCCTCCCAAGTACTGGGATTACGGGCGTGCGCCACCTCGTCCGGCTATACAAGCTGTTTTATGTAAGAGACTTGAGCATCCATGGGTTTTGGTACCCTGTGGGGACCAATCCCTACGGGTTCTGAAAGATGACTGGATAGGGAAACTTCTGTGACAGCCTGGTGGCCCAAGCACACAGGCACAAGCCCAGCCCTGACTTGCCCTGAAGTTTGAGTGTCCACAGGGAGGGAAAGGATGCCTGCGGGGCTGTGCAGGTGACCCAGTGGACGTGGGCGGTGAGGTATTTCTGGTATTAGGTGAAGGGACATTTCCAACCACCTGACTAGAGTCCTGTCTCGCCACCCCCGGCCCTCTCCCTCCGAACATCCTGTCTTATTTCCTCAAGTTCTGCAAATTCCCCATTTATCCACCTGCTCAGCATCCTTCCCCCAAGCAGGAGGCCGTCGCCAGTGCCTACTACTGTTTCTTTCTGTGTCATCGACCTGTGTCACGCGCAGCCTGGGTCTCTCAAGGGACAGCTGGCTGTCTGTGCCCTGCGCAAGTGGCTTCCTGCATTTCTCTCTCCTTGGAGGTGTGTGCCTGGCGAGGGGAGGGAGCACCCAGCTGTCCCAGGGGCCCCGGCATGCAGCCTGGTGCACATACAGAAGAGGTGCCCCATGATAGTTTTGAAGGCAGGGATGACTTAGAAGCCAGTATGACAAAGGAAGAGATGCAAAGTGTGACTGGTCACAGAAGCCACATATTCAAGGGTCCCTGGTGAGGACAGTGTAGCCCGTGGAGAGCAATCAGGAGTGAGGAAGGGCTGTCCCAGGGGATAAGAAGGAGCGAGCGAGAAAGGGCTAAAGAGAATTATTTGTGTGTTTGCTGAAAAGAAATTGATGAAACCTGGGCAGGGCACGGTGTCACACCGAGGAGCTGGGCTGGCTCAGGCTGCACCACCAAGACAGCTCAGGTGGTGGGACTGGGGCCCATCCCAGAGTCAGCTGAGAGCGCAGGAGTTTCTGCAGGCAAGACGTGCAAATGCTCAAAGGCATAGATATACTCGCAGGAGGCTCATCAATCCCCTGAAGGTTTTCCAAGGGACTAGAAGGGTTCACAGAGCAAAGGTGGAAGACCCAGTTCCAAAAGGAGCAGCCAGCCAGCCAGGTGTGGCGGCGCATGCCTGTAATCCCAGTACCTGGGAGGCTGAGACTGGAGGATTGCAGGTTCGAGACCAGCCTCAGCAACTTAGTGAGACCCTGTTTCAAAATAAAAAATTAAAAAAGGGCTGAGTGTGTGGCCTGTAATCCTAGTACTTGGGAGGCTGAGACTGGAGGATTGCAGTTTCAAGATCAGCCTTAGCAACTTAGTGAGACCCTGTTTCAAAGTAAAAAAATTTAAAAAGGGCTGAGTGTGTAGCTCAGAGGTAGAATGCCCCTGGGTTCAATGCCCAGTAACCCCCCCCCCCCACACACACACAAAAGCAACACTTGGTGTGTTTGCACTGATCCAAAGACCATCACAGAGTCCCTGACCTTATAAAAGCTTAGGATACAATATTATCTGGTAATATTCTTGAAGTCCATTTTGCTCAGTATTTAAATAGCCACACCAACTCCCCCTCCACCCCCACTGGGTTTCTTTCTCCATCTTTTTTATTAGTAGTTTTATTTATGTTAAAAATGAGGATCTTGCTGACAGCATGTTATCCAATCTGACAAGTTTGTGGTTATTTGTGATAGCAGCCACAGTAAACTAAGGGAGGATTTACACGACCTGATTTCAAGTCTCTAAAGCTGCCATAAATGGCATAATTTGTTACTGGTATGAAAATAGGCACTGAGACGTGGTGGTGCACACCTGTAATCCTGGTACTTGGGAAGCTGAAATAGGAGGATCACAGGTTCATGGCCAGCCTCACAACTTAGCAAGGCTCTCTGCAACTTAGTGAGACCCTATTTCAAAATAAAATAGGGCTGGGGGTGTAGCCCAGAGGTAGAATGCCCCTGGGTTCAAACACCAGCACCAAAAAAAAAAAAAAAGGCACATACATTAGTGGAATAAAATCGAGTCCTGAAATAAACTGGCACAATTGATTTTTTGATAAATGAGCAAGGTAATTCAATGAGGGGAAAGAAAATCTTTCCAACAAACGATTCTGGAACAACCAAATAAACATGTAGAAAAAAAGTGAATCTTGACCCTTACCTCACACCATATACAAAAATTAATTTGACATGGATTATAGGCTTAGAAGTAAAAGCTAAACTATAAAGCTTCTAGAAGAAAAACACAATACAACCTTTAAGATCTTGTTATGGGCACATATTTCTTAGAGAAGACACAAAAAGCAATAATCACAAAAGAAAAAAATAAGTGTATCTGGGAAAGAACTTGTGTATGGGAGATAAAAAGAATTACAAATAAGCAAGAAGAAGGCCAACATTTTAACAAAAAAAAAGGTCATAAAATTTGAATAGACACTTCATGAAAGAAAATATACTCTACAAATGGCCAATGAGTTCCTGACAGGTGTTTAACTGCATTAGTCATGAAGAAAATACAGAGCAAAACCACAACAAAATACAATTTTACATCCACCAGCTGTGATCAGAAAGACTGGTAACAAATGCTAGAGAGATAACGGAGACTAGAAAGTACCATTTCTTGAGGGAACTGTTTGGAAGTTTCTTATAAAATAAACTTATGCTCACTCTATGACTCAACAATTCTGCTCCTCATATTTACCCAAGAGAGACAAAAACATTTCTATAAAAAGACTTAAGGCTCTACACAGCAGTTTTAATCATAGTAGCCAAAACCTGGAAACAACTCAAATGTCCATCAATATGTGAGTGGAATAAACAACATGTGGTAAAGTCATGGGATACTGCTACTACTGAAACCAAGGAATATTACTCAGCAACAAAGAAGAACACACTTCGGATACACACAGCAGCCTGGACAAATCTCAACATTGGATGTTTAGCAGAAGTCAAGCAGAGACCATATTGCACAATTCCTTGCAGTTATGAAGTTCAAGAGGGAAGAACTAGGCTTTGGTGATAGAAATCAGAGCAAGGGTGCTTTACAAGGAAAGGAGAGTATGTGAGGGAAATTTCCGAGATGATGGGAATGTTCTATATCTTGATCCAGGAGTTGGTTACCTAGCCATATGCATTTCTCAGTACTCATTGTATTGGACATCAGTGATCTATGCATTTCACTGTAAGTCCAGTAGTCCCCCCTTATCCACAGGAGATGTGCTCCAAGGCCCCAATCTGGAACTGATGATAGTGCCAAGCCTATATGTACTGTTTTTCCCTATGTGCATACTTATGATAAAGCTTAATTTGCCAATGAGGCATAGCAAGAGATTAATAATAACTAATAATAAAGTAGAACAATTATAAAAATGTACTGTCATAAAATTGCTAGCATCATGACTTTTGTGCTTTGGGGCCATTATTAAGTAAATACAACAAGAGTTACCTGAATATACATGAGGCAATATCACGACAGTTGACCTGATACATGAGCTGACTACTAAGTGACCAGTGGAGGGGTAGCCTATACTGTGTGGACACAGTGGACAACGGGATGATTCATGTCTTGGGTGATTTGGAGCAGGATGGCGAGACATTGCATCATGCTGCTAAGAATGCTCTACAGTTTAAAACGAATGCACTGCTTACTTCTGGAATTTTCCATTTAATATTTTCAGACTGCAGTTGACCATGGGTAACTGAAACTGTGGAAAGCGAACCTTGGGTAAGGGGAGGCTACTGCAAACTTCACCTCACTTTAAAAAGACGAGCAGATCTGAGTGTAACAAGAGAAGGGCCAGCCTCCAGAGGCGCTAACTTGGGGGATGGTGGGCCATGTAACGGAGGGTAGCTTGAGATGTGACGGTCAGGGGTGCAGAGCAGCTGACCCAATGGTGCAGGCCAAGCGGAAAGGAGAGTAGGACACTGGTGGCAGGAGGGGAAGGTGGCAGAACAGCTGTACTTGACAAAGGGCCACCCAAAGGGGACACTTACAACCATCCGCCCACAGAGTAGGCGATGATGTTTCTCCGGTGATTTAGTCCTATCAGGCAGTTGTTCGAAGCCAGGCTGCGTAATTAGCATGCACAGCCTTGTCTCTTACTTAATTCACCATGTCACAGAGCCATCGAATCCCTTCCCAATGATTTTTTTTAATGGCGTGTTTGCATGTTTCCCTAAAGCCTTCTCAACAAACAGGTTTCTTCTAACTACCTGGGAAGAGATGTCCCTGGCACCCAGGAGGGGTGGGCAGCTAGGGGTCTAGTTGTGCTTGCTGTCCTGCTATCCTAGACAATACAGCAAGTCACCACCAGGTGCCGGCCCGTCCCTGGGGGCGATGATCATGGACAGACCCCTGGGATTCCCATTCATGCCACCAGTGGCCCCAGACCCCAACTCCTCCCTCTCAGCGCCATCTGTGGCCTCACCTGTCATTGGCGACGGGCAGGGCGATCTCAAACTTGGCCAGGAACTGGAAGTACTGCTCCTCCGTCTGCTGCGTGAAGCCGGTCCCCACCAGCAGCATCCTGAGGTCCTCCGCCCGGATCACCCCGTTCTTGGCCACCGACCGGGAGCCCTTAATGTTAAAGATCCTCTGCAGACACTCGGACAACCAAATGGGGTCGAGGAAGTAGAGGTTCCTCAGGCCGTGGCTGGTGTCCGGGAAGTGGAGCAGCGTGCCCGTTTCTATGAGGAAGCTGATGGCTGTCAGGGGGAGAGGGGAGGCCACATTGGAGACAGGGCAAAGGGGATTCTCGGGGACCCTGTTTCCAAGGGTGGCCATTGCTAACTCTCCTAGGAGGAAGCCACCACTCCTGATGTGCTGCGTCCTTCAGGCAGGGGGGGCAGCCGAGGCTCAGGGTCCTGGTGGCACCTTGTACTTCTCACCCACATCCTGAGCCAATGGACAACTGGGCGACCACAGGCCATGCTCATTACTCTCAAATCCCATCTTTGCAAATTCCCCTACTTGCTAAAATGTCAAGGCGCCTTCTCAGCCATGCGCAGACACATGTATAGCTGTGAAAAGTTTACGGGTGAGCATGTTCCCACCTAGGATTGAGCTAGAGGATGTGCTGCCTCGTGGCTGTAGGGGACTGTCTATGGAGTGGTCTATTTAGTGCCACGTTTTTGTGCACCTTCTGTTGGTGATTTTGCTGTTTACAATGGCTTCCGGTCACAGTGTCGAAGTGCTGGGTAGCGTTCCTAAGTGCAAGAAGGCTGCAACGTGCCTTCCTGCGAAAATGTGTTAGGTAAGCTTCATCGAGGTGTGGGCTCTAGAGGTGCTGGCCACAAGTTCAACGTTAATGGATCAACATCTATGAAATGAGACGTGTGCATCTTTCCACAGACGCACACATAAAACCGGCTCATGCCTTGATTGGGTGATGATAATATTGTGACCAGAGGCTCAAAGGACCTAACTCTATCTCCATAGGAGCTCCAGTTCTGTATTCACTAATTTGGTGGTGGTGGCAATTTTGTAGATCAGAACTCCTGTGAATCATGAGAATTGGGTGTAGTTGTCCAATGTCTGTCTCCCCTACTGGACTTCCGCCCTGGAGAGTGGGGACCAGTCCACTTAGGTCACAGGGAAGTCCGTGATGCTGACACACAGCTCTGCCCAAGGACAGAAGGAGGAGGGAGGGATGACTGCATGACTGCATGGAAGAATGGAGGGAGGAGGGATGGAGGCAGAGCACCAGGTAGAGTTTTGGGATCTCTCATTCAAAACCTGCTACTCTGTGTGCTTGCTGAGGGTCAAGCCGGAACCATCAAATGTAAAGGTCCCGTTTCCCATGGATGCCCTGACCTGGACTTCCCCGGAGACTCTGGCCCTCCGCCCAGCCTCCCCGGGTGCCCATGCTGGCACTGAGGGGTGCCGCCCCAGGGCCTACCGGACTGCAGGTCCTCGTAGTCTTTGATGTCATTGCCTGGGGTCTGCTCCACCAGCTGTTCCAGCTGCCTGTCTGTCAGGTACTGCACATCATCGCCCAGGCTGCGGCGCTGCTGCTCCGCCAGCACGGCCTCCTGAAGGCTCAGGTAGCTCCTGGGGACCTGAAGGGGCAGGTCCCAAGGTGTGGTGCCAGCTCAGACAACCCTCGCCTTGTCCCTGCAGCCCTGAGGCTTCACGACCCTTCATCCCTCCACCCCACCCCACACCCACTTGGAACCGCTGAGCCTTCAACACAGACACATGATTTACAGCAAAGAGAGAAGGGAGTCCGGACCCCAGCAGAGGGAAGCAGGGCCCGCTGGTTTGACCGGTGAGGGGCACCCACCAGCCTCCCTGCGAGTCGCTGGCAGCCGATGGTGCTACCCACGTCCTTCATGCTGCAGGTGACGTGGAAAATCAGCTGCCGCAGCCCTTCCTGACCTTCCAAGTTCTTACAGGAGATCTCGCTGAATGTGCAGAAAGAGCTGAGATTAGTCACCCCGGCCCCTGTCACCCACTCTGAGAAGCTCATGGCTTCTCCATTTCCCCAAGAGGTTTACCCTGAACACTGGAAGCCCGGAGAACTCATCGAAGGCAACAAAGAAGGTTATGGAGGCCCGACCCTGTGCAAAGCACCGTGCTGAGCACCCCACAGAGGCACAGAGGAACAGTGACCCCCCCCCCAGCACACAAGCTGGGAAGGTGTAGACTCAGGCAGGACCCCAGGCTCTGAGTCAGAGCCGGCGCTCCTACTACTGCAGACCCTCTAGGGCTTCCTCCAGGCCTCCCCAAAAGCCTGATCCTGCATTCAGAGCCGGGCCAACCCATGCAGCGTCCATGGCACTCCACCCAGTGAGGGACCCCGAGAGCCACCAGGGCAGTTACAGCTGTGCACATTTTATTCTCATCAGGGACACTTACATTTTATTTTATTTTTTAGTCTGAAACAGGGTCTCACTAAATTGCAGAGGACCTCACTAAGTTGCTGAGGCTAGCCTTGAGTCTCTGATCCTCCTGTCTCAGCCTCCCAAGTACTGGCATTATAGTGGTGCAGCACCCTTACTTAATTCACTAAGCCTCGGTTTTATTGTCTGCAGAGTGGGCACGACAGCCCCTATAACCAGCAAGCTGTCATGAGAGTCCAAGGACAGGAGGCGCAGAGTGACAAGCCCAGAGTGGCACATCCCACCGGCATGGCCCCTCCTCTTCCCTCCCCGCACCCCAGCCCGTTGACTTCAACTCTCAGGACCACTCAGACGCGGTGTGGGGACGGGACTGCCCTCCCCCGGGGTCCATCCCTGATCAGGGATCTGTAAATAGAACGGGTGCTGCCCCAGTTCGTGCCTCTCAGTTCCTGAAGTGGTACCAAGAATAGCACTCCATGCTAATAGCCATGGAGTGGGGGGGTAGAGGACCCAGGTAGAAAGCTCAGAGGGGGCACCTCCAGGCCCCGTCCCACTAGTTGTCCAGGGGTCCTTGCTCTGCCCGGGGCTGGTCTGCTCCAGTGGTTAAGCTGCCACCCTCTGCCAAAGGGACCCAGCCAGCCTCAGGAAGCTCTACAGGCAGATCCCGGGGAAAACGGACACACCAGGGCGCATGCGGAGGCAGGAGCGGGCAGGAGGCCAAGGACACTCACTGTAAGTGTTTGAAGGTGATGTCCGGGAAGCCGGTGGCCCTGGACCCCGAGGGGGAGCGGCAGAGGGCCAGCACGTAGGCGCGCAGCGTGGCGATTCTCTCCACTCGGAACTTGGCTTCGATTAAGTCCAGGTGTGTTCCGACCACCAGCACCACGGAATTGGGGGCTTTGGCCTGGGAGAGAGAATCTCACAGCTGAGCTCTGTCTGCTCACCCAGCTGGGGACAGGAAGCAGGTGCACAGGTGTGCCTGCCCTGGGTGCTAGCGGCCCTCACTCAGCCACCGTCCTGTGGCCAGTCTCCTCAAGGGTCTGTCATGCATCGAGGGGTGTTTAAGGTGCCCCACAACCTTCTCCATGCTAAGTTGCGCCCGTGGGTTGGAATCTCTGATACTTCAGATAGTCCATGACACCTGGGACCCTGGGCCTGCATCAGGCCAGCATTGCTTTTGCACCGGGAAGGGGAGCGCTGTCCCCCTTCTGCACAGAGGGGTGGGGGCTCTTAACTTTAAGGTAAACAGGAAAATTACAAGAGCGCCCCCCACCCTCAGGCCCAGGGGAGTGTGAGTGCTCCCCGAGACAATCAGGCAGGTCCAGGATTCTGGGGTCTCCCGTGAAAGCCCCTGGTAATGCAAAGCGTTTCCTCCTAAGATCATCTCTCCTGTTCTCAGCGCAGCGGATGGGATGCTCTGGGGGCTGAGACTTAGGGGAAGGGCCCGCACCCCTCACCTCGATGTTGAGCAGCCAGAACTGCAGGTTGGCCACGGCTTCCTCGCCCAGCGCCAGGTTCCAGACCACCACGTACAGCGCTTTGTCCGTGAAGAAGCACTGGTTGACAGTGGCCATGCTGGCGGGGCCCCCGATGTCCCAGACGTTGAACTCCACAGACTCAACCTACTTGAGCAAAAAGGCACGACAGGGAGGCATGTTTGAGACCCAGGTCTTTGTAAACCATTTTGGGACAGCGGATAACTTGGAGCGTTTTGAACTTGGGGTCATTGTCTGAAAAAGACCCAAGTATAAGAAAGTTACAGACTCCCTATTGTGTCTCTTAGGAATCAGTGACCCAGGCCAGGGAGAGGGGCCCAGGGGCAACAGGGTGGACTTCTAGGGGCTTCTACTTCCTGCTGACAGAGCAGGGGCCAGACTGGCTCCAGGCAGGGGCGTCTGGGGAAGACCGCGGGCCATGGCGCTGGCTCCGCCTCGGCTGCAGACTGGAGACATCTGGCTGGAGGAGCCCTTGCTCTGACATCATGGCTCCGGCTAAGGTTTAACCTTCCTCTGTTGGGAGGTCAGAGGCCAAGGAGGATGGGAAAATCCCCTGATGTTGGAATCCAGCCACAGCGGAGCTGCTGGGCTGCCGGGAAACGCTGCGTGAACCACGCTTCTCGATCGCTGGATGAGGTCACAGCTGGCTGGGGACACCAGGGCCCCAGTGAGCTGTAGCCAGCAGTTGCTCCACCACGCAGCATTTCGGCCTCCAGGACATCGACAGCACGCTGCCCTGGCTGTGCACGAAGATGACAAGGGACAGCTGTTCTACAGCGGCTGAGGTCGGCCACACAGGAAGTGGCCTTCCATGGGGGAGGGGAGCTTAATGAAGGCAGGAAGGACTGGCCTGGGAAGATAGAAGTACCAATGCACCCCTCAGGCCTCTGACAGCTATTCGCTAAAGAACAGCTGGAAGAAGACGAGGCTGAGTCATTGCTAAAGAGCCGAAGCCAAAGAGGATGTGGAAGGTTCTGGTTATTTTACAGAACCTTCGCACAGGAGTCAGTGAGCTAGATTCCTTACTGGAGTGTTCTGGGTGGGTCCCATATCAATTATGGACTGTCCAGATACTAACAAACAGGACTCCATCTTTATTGTTGTTGTTGTTAGTTTTGGTACTGGAGGTTGAACCCAGAGGCATTTCACCTCTGAGCTACGCCCCCAGCCCTATTTTATTTTTTATTTTGCAACAGGGTCTCACTGAGTTACTGAGGGTCTTGCGAAGTTGTTGAGACTGGCCTCAAACCTGTGATCCTCCTGTTTTAGCCTCACAGGTACTGGGATTACAGACGTGTGCTTCCATGCCCGGCTTTTTCTGAGTCTGTGTTAGAATATACATCCAGCTTAAATGCCTCATTTCTTGAACTGGATTTGCCCTATCTGGAAGTGGTTTTGGGTGAGACGCTCGGCAGGGGAACCCATCGCTAGTCAGCACTGGGCTTGGGGACTGTGGATACGGCCCCCTGGGTTTTTCACAGTGAAAACTCCTTGCATGGGGCGGCAGAAACACACACAGCAGTAAGGATGGCATTTTCTGTGTATGTTTCTAACCTGAGCTCAGAGAAAGGCCTAGCCACCCGTGCTGTCTGGT
Source organism: Glis glis (assembly GCA_004027185.1). Lineage (NCBI taxonomy): Eukaryota > Metazoa > Chordata > Mammalia > Rodentia > Gliridae > Glis > Glis glis. Next base: position 71,168 of record PVJS01002232.1, read on the forward strand.
GGACAGAGCGCCCTGATATTCCACAGAGCATTACTTCCAAGGTGCTTTCTCAGCCCCGTCCACTAGAGGGCAGATGCATGCTAGGGTGTTTTACTGTCTGCCATGATACTTGGTTTCCAGCCTTGGGGGAGCCCCGCCCCAGATCATTGGAATCTAAGTCTTTGAGGCCAAGGAGTGATGAGGCTTGGACATTGCTGTCTTTAAGAGCCCCCCAAGGGAATCTAACGGACAGCCAGGGTTAAGCCTCTCTGGCCCTGATCCTCCACTTAATCATATTAGAAAAACTACAAGGTCGTGTAAAGTGATTTGCTGCCCTTGGCAGGAGCTGGTTTCAAACAGCTCACAGCAGCCCCTGCAAACATCTGGGGACTTGGAAACATCTGGAGCTCAGGCTGCGAAAACCTGGGCTCTCTGGGAAGAGGAGAGTAGGCCCCCCAGGAGGGTCCCTCCCTTCCGCCCACGGGGACTCTGCGCGCTGACCATCCTTGACCTTGGCTCTGGAGCCTGCTGGTCTCTGGAGCTCCCACTTGGTGGTCCTGATGGTGGCCTCGCTGTGCGCTCCCTGGGGCGCCCTCCCCGTCTGCAAGATCTCCAGGAGGGTGGACTTGCCCTGGCGTGGGGGGCCCACGATGACCATCTTCATCAGTTTGCACTTCTCGGCCTTCCGCAGCTGAGCGCGCAGGAAAGACAGCATGGCTTTGGGGCCTGCGCAAAACCAAAGAGGGGGAGAGGGGCGGCCGCTGCTGGCGTGCACAGGGGCGTCCGCTCTCCTCTCTCAGGAAGCCAAGTCCCCATGCCAAGGGACGCTTCCCACGTACTCTAGCGGGGAGGTTAAAGAAGATGTAGTGGAGGGATGGCATGTTACTAATCTCCCCAAAATGCAGGATGAAAACCAAGAACTCAAGGATAATGTCTTGGCTGCCTAGAAACTCACAGCCTTACTACATGGTCACTCTCAAGATAACGACTTCCGGTAACTATTGCTTTGGGGACAATGTCGCAGTGTCTGCCCACACTCTTAAGCTGGAGCTGAGCCCCACGGGTCACCCACTGTTTCCACCCCTAGGACCTGGCAGGTGGACCCGAGTTATTTTTCCAAGGAGGTGACAGGCGGTGACGCCGTGGGGACAGGGCTGCGGGAGCCCTACCTTCCTTTCTGATCTCGGCGGGCACGTTGCCGATGCTCAGGTCTTCTGTGTCCAGCTGCCACAGGTTGCTCAGCTGCCCCAGCTCAGGAGGGAGCTCTCGGAGGCCAGGGTTGCTGAGGGTGCACGCGCCCACAGGGAGAGAACACACACCATGGGGTTCCCATCAGCCTCTGCGGCCTCCACCTGGAGCCCCACACCTTGGGCCCCGATTTCAAGTGTCCCATTTAAAGGCTCAGTCCAAAGCCTTTCTTCCTGGACGCTTAGTGGTAGAAATAGCAGCTGCATCTTGTGCGAGTCCCACGGCTGAGAATCGGTCCCCTCCCCCTGCTTTCCCCGACCCATCTCTTGTACCAATTATGCTGCCATCGATCGCTGCCTCCTCGTGAAGAGGGAAGGCATCTTTAATATTCATGGATCGTTTTACATGTGCATCACGTTTTACGCTGCCTCACCCCCCCCCCCAAGCTTCCAGCACGCAGAGAGTGCTGCCGGAGTAAAGGAGAGAGTGAAGGATTGCTTCGCTCTTCTCCTAGCCCAAGTGAAGCCGCGAGAGCCTGTATCACTGCCTCTTTCTCTCCCGCCTCCTGGACCAAGGCCAGTGTGAAAATCCCACGGCTGTTTGCTAGCAAATAGAAGGCTGGTTCCCAGGCGCCTCCTGGGCCGGCAGGGCCAGCGCCCCGCTCTCCCCCTGCACTTACTTCCCCAGGTACAGCTCCGACAGGCTCTTCAGCAGGCACACCGATGGCGGGACTGCGTCCAGGTGGTTGTCGTTCAGACAAAGGACTTCCAAAGACTCACTTAGGAAAGCGGGAAATTCCAGCACACAGGCTGCAAAGAAATGGCCAAGCAGACGGCGTTGTTGTAAGTCCTTCTGGGCCGCCACAGTGCGGAGGCCAGGTGAGGGTAGAGACTGGGGCCAGCTCCCGCAGGCACCTGGGCAAACCCGCCAGAATACACGGCTCAACTCATCGCCGGGGATTCGAACTCTACAGGCAGCCTTGCACGCACGTGTGGCAAAGATGTGAGAAGAGGGCTGCTCGGTGGCACGCTGCTTGCAATGGCAAAGAGAGAGGACAACCTGTGTGTCCTTGGTAGCCACAGGTCCACAGGGGATTGGCTCAATGAGGGAAGGCACGATGTGCGGCTATTACAAAGCACGGGGCAGGTCACGGGTATGGGTATGAAGTGATTTGAAAAAAGCAAGACGGGGAACCAGATTTCTAGGCGGCTTATCAGGGGGTCAGAAAAGGTCTGCAGACACACGCACACACGCATCCTATGCATATGTGTGTTATATGCATGAATGTACACACACCACACACGCACATAGATAGGTACACGCATAAATGTTACATATGAAAACACACTTGTGTTGGGGGTAGAGCTCGGTGGTAGAGTGCTTGTCTAGCTTGTGCAAGGCTCTGTGTTTGATCCCCAGCACCCCTCCTCCCCCCAAAAATATAAAAGAAAACACAATCGGTAGCAATGGGAACAATATAATATTCCATAGTTGTCTCTGGCGAAGAGTCTAACTAGAGGACTGAATATTTACTCCATGCCCTTTGGTACTGTTTTAAAATTTTGTTTCCAAATATACTTGCATTACTTCTTCAATTAAAAAAAAAGCTAGTTAACTAAGCCAGGAGTGGTGGCGCACACCTGTAATCCCAGTCCTTGGGAGGCTGAGACAGGAGGATCACAGGTTGGAGGCCAGCGCATGCTAACTTAGTGAGATCCTCAGCAACTTAGCGTGACCCTGTTTCAAAATTGAAAAAGTCAGGCATGGTGACACATGCCTGTAATCCCAGTACTTAGGAGGCTGAAACAGGAGGATTGCAGGTTCAAGACCAGCCTCAGCAACGTTGTGAGACTCTCAGCAACCTAGCAAGACCTTGTTTCAAAAAAAAAAAAAACCCCAAAACAAACAAATCCTCAGTACCACAAAATGAAAAAAGTGTGTGTGGGTGGGGGTGGAGGGTGAGGGTGGGCATAAAGAAGAACAAAATTATGTCATTCGCAGGAAAATGGATGGAAGCAGAGAACATTATGCTAAGTGAGGTCAGCCAGTCTCAGAAAGTCAAGGGTCATGTGTTTTCTCTCATATGTGGAAGGTAGAATAAGAACAGGAAGCAAAAGGACATGGGTCAAAGGAGGAGAAAAAACAGTAGAATGGTGGGAGGGGGTTGGGGAAGGGAGGAGGGGAGGGGAAAATGAGGAACAGTTCAAATGAAGTTACCTGCATACAAGGTCCCACTACCAATCACACTAACCGGTATGGGGAGGGAGGAAAGGGGAACCCTGGGGGGTTTAAAAGGAGGGAGACACACCAAGTGCTGTGTGCACGTATGTTTGTAGCACTTTGAATCTCACTATTATGTATAATTACATTGCATCAATAAAAGTATATATATATATATATATATATATATATATATATATAATTTTTTTTTGCAGTACTAGGGATTGAACCCAGGGGCATTCTACCTCTGAGATACACCCCCAGCCCTATTTTTTTTATTCTTTATTTTGAAACAGGATCTCACTAAGTTGCAGAGGGCCTTACTAAGTAGCTGAGGCTAGCTACGAACCCGGATCCTCCGGTCTCAGCCTCCCAAGGACTGGGATTACAAGCGTGCCCACTGGCTAATATATATATATAATATATAATAAATAAATAAATATAATAAATATATACTATATAATAAATATACACACACACACACATATATATATATATATATATATATATATATATATATTTAAAAAGGGCTGGGGGTGTACCTCAGAGGTAGAATGCTCCTGGGTTCAATCCTGGGCACCAAAAAAAAAAGTTAATTAAAAAATAGCACCCTGGGGGGCTAAGTCTTTCTGTTGCTAAGATGGCACTCTGTAAAACCAGCCAGCTCTTTAGTATTCAAGTGACTTCATTAATTAGGCTAATTATGAGATTACCATTAAAATCACGTCAAATCTGTGGTTTCTAGGGGCGCTGGAGCTTGGAGCTGAGAAAGGAGGCAGGGAGCTTAGGAACACAGGCTGATGGGAATCAGAGGCTTAGATTTCAGCAGAATCTCTGAAGTGCCCCGTCCTCTGCTGAGCAGGGAGCTGGGCGGGTGCAGGCCCCTCGGCTCAGGGGACTGGAGATAAAACAGGGCCTCAAAGTCCCCTGGCCAGGTTCCCTGCCAGAGCGGAAGGTAAAGGAGTTAGGATTCTTTTGTTGGACTGAAACCATGTTTGGTTGCCTTTCATTACTCCCGTCAGCACTGGCTTTTCTCCACACATGGAGCGACGGTATCAATGGCAATGTGGTAACCTGGCCTCAGAGAACATTCTGGAGAGACAGCAGTGGAATCCTAAGCTCCCTGCTTGGAAACAGCGCCCAGCTAGCTGCAGTGGGAACTGGACTCACTGCAGGGCCCTGTGGAAAGAAAGTCCCAATGCACTTTTTTCTTTTTTTGCGGTACCAGGGATTGAACGCAGGGGCGTTCTACCTCCGCGCTACGCCCCCGGCCCTATTTTTTATATTTTATTTTGAAATCGGGTCTCACGAAGTTGCAGAGGGCCTCACTAAGGAGAGAGAGAGAGAAAGTGACAAGGAGAGAGAGAGAGCGAGACAGCTGAGGCTGACCGCGAACCCGGATCCTCCGGTCTCTGCCTCTCAAAGTACTGGGATTACAAGCGTGCGTCACCACGCCCGGCTCCAATGCACTTTTAAAGATGACTTGTGCTAGAGCTGGGCATGGTGGCACAAGCCTGCAACCCCAGTACTTGGGCAGCTGAGACAGGAGGATCGCAGGTTCATGGCCAGCCTCAGCAACTTAGTGAGAACCTGTTTCAAAATAAAAAATAAAATTGTAGCCGGGCGTGGTGGCACACTCTTGTAATCCCAGTACTTGGGAGGTGGAGACTGGAGGATCCGGGTTCGCAGCCAGCCTCAGCTACTTAGTGAGGCCCTTTGCAACTTCACGAGACCCGGTTTCAAAATAAAGGATAAAAAATAGGGCCGGGGGTGTAGCACGGAGGTAGAATGCCCCTGGATTCAATCCCCGGTACCGCAAAAAAAAAAAAAAAAATAAATTTAAAAATTTTCTGGTGGTGTAGCTCGGAGGCAGAATACCCTTGGGTTCAATCCTCAGTACCACACATGAAAAAAACAATAGCTTTGTTCTAGACCTCCCTCCAAGAAGATGTTCCAAAAGGCTTTTTCTTTTCTTTTTCCTTTTTTCTTTTCTTCAATGAAAATGGGATGTTCAATGTTAGTTGGCATTGGCCCTGTTCCACATTTTTCATGAAACAACATCCATCAGGAGGGAGTTTCCAGCCGGGCGTGGTGGCACACCATGGCTTGTAATCCCAGTACTTGGGAGGCTGAGATAGGAGGATTGCAGGTTCGAGGCCAGCCTCAGCTACTTAGTGAGGTCCTCCGCAACTTAGTGAGACCCTGTTTCAAAATAAAAAATAAAATAGGGCTGGGGGTGTAGCTCAGAGGCAGAGAGTTTCATTTTCTTCCCAGAGAAAGGGAACATTCTCAACACCTGGCCTCTGGCCTTTCCAACTTTAAAGTTCCGCCCTGGTGATTATGAAGCTTCTGGAAGGAACAGATGGGCGGGAAAAGGAGTCACCACTACTCCGGCACCTGTCACACACACCCTGGCCTAGCGTCAACAACGATGGAAACCGGGCCGCGGGAGAACACAGCTCGGAGTATTTATGAAGTGTAATTACTTATCCGTAAGTTATTTATGACTCTGCGGGTCTGAATTTTACCGTAAAACCGGCCATCCAAATTATTTTTGGACCAGGCCACTGCATAAATATGAACACTTGAATATACGTAAATCTCTCTGGAATTTTACTATCCATCTGCAAACAAGTTGTCTTTTATAGAGAATTCTTTACCCCAGGGTCAAGAGCCCTTAGAGAAATAACCCTATTGAAGACAGGGGTTCACCAGGGGCTCCCTGCCTTTTGCATACGCAGGTGTGGGCCTCAACCTTCGCGATGAAATTGAAAAAAATCAAGAGGCCTTTGTCATCTGCCCAAGTCACCATGCTGTCCTGCCAGGGAGCCTCCCAGAGGGCGTGGCCTACCCAGACACGCTCTTGGGGGCCACCCGGCAAAGCCACTTTCCAGAGCTGGTACCTGTCCCTACGGTGCTTTTCACTGTGTATCTCGACCTGCAGTTTCACACGAGAGTGGACAGGCCCACGGAGTGAGGGCCGCCTCCTCGCGCCCATCTTCATGGTCCCGGAGGCACATGTCCAGTGGACCCCAGAGCTGTGGCTCCACCCCCCAGCCACTATCGTGTGTGACCCAGGTCAATCACCCTGTTTAGTATCAAGGAGGAGATGGTGTTTGTTTTTTTCTGTCTTCCCAAGGGACATCCCCAGGTCTGCACTCAATTTCCAAAGTCCCGACGCCCTTCATTTAAAAAGGGACCAGTTATGAAATCCATAACTGCATTTCTCTATTAGCGTGGTGAGCGTCTTTTCATCTGTCTCCTGGCTGGCTGGACTTCCTTTTCTGCAGACTGTTTATATCTGTTGCCCACTTTTTTTTTTCTTCCTTCCTTCCTTCCTTCCTTCCTTCCTTCCTTCCTTCCTTCCTCCCTCCCTCCCTCCCTCCCTTCCTTCCTTTCTTTCTCTCTCTGTCTCTCTTTCTCTCTGTCTCTGTCTCTCTCTCTCTTTCTTTCTTTTGCCTACTGGGTTGTCTTTTTTTAATTAATTGGTAAGCATTCTTTCCATCTGAGGGACTTAGGCCAATTTGTGTTGCAACAATTTGTGCTCTAAATATTTCTTCTCAGCCTGTTTGCATGATGACCCTGTTTATAATGCCTTTTACTGAACAAAACGTTTCAATTTTTACAAAGCCAAAGATTTTTTTTTTTAATGATTTCTGGGATTTCCCAGTTAGCTTTTTTTTTTTTTTTCCGGTACTGGGGATTGAACGCAGGGGCATTCTACCTCTGAGCTAAATACTCTCAGCCCTATTTTATTTTTTTGTTTTGAAACAGGGTTTTGCTAGGTAGCTGAGAGTCTCACTAAGTTGCTGAGGCTGGTCTGAAACCTGAGATCCTCCTGTGTCAGCCTCCCAAGTACTGGGATTACAGGTGTGTGCCACCATGCCTGGCTCCCAGTCAGCTTTTATCTATCTATCTATCTATCTATCTATCTATCTCTATCTATCTATCATCTATCTATCTATCTATCTATCTATATCTATCTATCATCTATCTATCTATCATCTATCTATCTATCAATCATCTATTTATCTATCATCATCTATCATCTATCTATCTATCTATCTATCATCTATCTATCTATCTATCATCTATCTATCTATCTATCTATCTATCTATCTATCATCTATTTATCTATCATCATCTATCATCTATCTATCTATTTTTGTGGTACTGGATTGAACCCAGGGGCCTTCTACCTGTGAGCTACACCTCCAGTCCGATTTTATTTTTTTATGTTGAGACAGAGTCTCGCTAAGTTGCCGAGGCTGGTCTTGAACCAGCAATTTTCCTGTTTCAGCCTCCCAAGTACTGGGATGACAAGCATGTGCCACCACGCCTGGATCCCAGTCACCTTTTGAAGGTCTCCCCTCGCTCGGCCTGGTGGTGTGTGACTGTCATTTCAGCTACTTAGGAGGCTGAGGCAGGAGGATCGAAAGTTTGAGGCCAGCCTGGGCAATTTAGTGAGATCCTGTCTCAAAATAAAAGATAAAAAGGGCTAGGGAGGTAGCTTAGTGGTAAAACGCCCCAGGGTTCAATTCCCAGTATCAGAAAAAATGTTTTCCTCACCCCCAAATAATGGATATATTCTCTTAAGTGCTATATCTTCTTTTTCTTTTTCAGTTAGACCTACTGTCCACATGGACATTTTTTGGTTGGTGTAAGGTAGGGAGGGCATCTAGTGTGTCTTTCTTCTTCTAGATAAACAGGCAGTTATAACAATACTATTTATTAAAATAATAAAACATTCTTTCCCACCACATTGGAATGACATCTTATATTAAATTCCTACCCAGACATCCCTCAGTACCTGCAGGGTATTGGTTTCAGGACTTGTCTGCAGGTGCTCAACTCTGTGGCTGCTGAAGTTCTTTGTATAAAATGGTACAGCGTTTGCATAGAACTACGTATGTCCTTGCTTATACTTTATCAATCTCTAGACTACTTGTAAGACGTAACACAATGCAAATGCTATGCAACTAACTCTTATCCTGTTTTGCTTAGGGAATAATGACAAGGAGATAAGTCTGTTCAGTCCAGATGCATTTTTTTCTAATATTTTAAATCTGTGGTTGGTTGAATCCGCACATGCGGAACCTACAGACGGGGCAGCTGACTGTATATAGGTTTACTTTTACATTGTCTTTTCTGTTCCACTGATAATGTGTTTCTTTCTCAGTCATATCTAGAGATACATACTCATATTCGACTGATGGAGTTGTATGCCACACGCATACAGACCCGTATATACCAGTCCATCAAAAAGTACAACAGGTGGATGATTTAGTTCAGCTCCCACAAACAGGCCTTGGCCTTTGTGGTATTTCCCAGTTCCACCTTACACCATCTGTACATGTAAACATCAATCCGTGAAGCTGAAGGAGAAAGTTATACTACACTTAAAATAACGTCAATATTAGCTCCTGTTTTATGGGGCAGCATCCCGAGGGCTCTTTCTATGAGTGTCGCTGGCTTTAGAAGTCTTAGCTTTGCTCAAGAAGTTGATCTCATCAAAGTAGAGAACAACATAGTGGTTACCAGAGCCTGGGAAGGGTGTGGCGATCGGCACAGAGGTACGGGTGGATGGGAGGAATAACATCTAATGTTCTAGCACAGGAGGATCATTATGGTTGACAACAATTAACTGTATAGTTCAAAATTGCTAGTAGACAGGTTGCGAATGTTCTAACACGGAGAGATGATAAATGTCTGTGGTGATGGAAACGTCAGTTTCCCTGATCTGAACATTACACACCATATGCATGTATCGAAATATCACACTGTACCCCATAAGTATGCACAATTATAGTGTTCATTAAAAAGAAAAATATATTAAAAAGAAAAGAAGAGGAAGAAGAAGAGGAAGAGGAAGAGGAAGAAGAAGAAGAAGAAGAAGAAGAAGAAGAAGAAGAAAAGGATGGAGGAGGAGGAGGAGGAGGAGGAGGAGGAGGAGGAGGAGGAGGAGGAGGAGGAGGAAGAGGAGGAGGAGAAGCTGTTGTCATCTTGGCTTTAAGGTTAAAAAGGAGGGCTGGGTTGTTTACCAGGAGGGACAGGTCCATACCTTCCCCTGAACCTCATGGAAGATAATGGGACAAGAGGAACTTTTCCTACAAATATTCTATACTAAATTTGCCTTGTGTGTCTGGTACAAAGGCTCTAGGAGTTTTGTATTTGATATGCTGGGGGAAGACCACAAGCCCTCTGCAACTTCAGAGCAGCCTTGGCCCGTGGGACCAAGGGTGGCTATGACCCCTTGTGGACATGGCAAGATGCCACTGTATGGTAGGAAGAACTTAGTAGTGTTGGTTCCTGGTCTCCGGGCTGGACTCCCACAGTCCTGGACTGAAACCTGGCTTTGCCACATGGCCTGGAATAAATCGGTCAACTCTTGTGACTGGAATGTGTCCCCCAAATGCATATGTGGGATCCCTGACCCCCAACGTGATGGTATTTGGAGATGGGGCATTTGGGAAGCCATTAGGTTTAGATGAGGCCATGGGGGGGCTCATGATGGGATTAACATCCTTATGAGAGAAGGAAGCGATTCCAGGGTCTCCGTCTCTCCTCCCCTGTGTGAGGACACAGAGGAAGGTGGCTGCTTGCAAGTCAACAAGAGAGCCTCATTCTCCAGAACCCAACCATGCTGGGGGCTGATCTGGAGACCTGCAGACTCCAGAGCTGCTAGAAAAGAACTGTGTGTGGTGTGAGCCACCCAGTCTGTGGCAGCCGGAGCTAAGACACCCCGGGAGACTTGTTTTCCTCGTGCACAAAATGAGCAACTGCGGTCCATACCTCGTGTTGTGGGGATTAGAGACTCTAACTTTGTGACCCGTCTAGGGCTGTGCTCAGCTTGCAGTGGGTAACTACGAGCATCACTGGACTCCAAACAGGAAACCAGGGCTTCAGGATGTGGCTTGAGTAACAAGAATGGTTCGCTTGCAGGTTATTTTGGCATTCCAACAGGGCATTGAAGGGGAAAGCCTTCAATAAAGCGATTCCCCCTTTGGTGGAGTAGGAAACAAGACTACCCCGGCGGCGACCATCACCCGGCACCCACACACCTGCCTCGGTCCCTGAGCGCTGGCGCCCTCTGGTGGTGAAAAAGGAAATACGCTTTGTTTTAAGTCCATCTTCATTTCTGTGAAGGAAGACCGAGTTAAAACGTGAGGATAGCATGACAAAACACACTCTTATTTTGGCTGAGAAGATATAACACTAAGCTATAGAGAAGGCGGGAAATTCCCGCAGCAGGTCTTGATCTCCTGCAGCTTACATGGAGTTGGTGGAGCTCAGGGGCTTTTCGGGGGAAGTGTTTAGAAAAGATGGTCCAACCCCAGCATGACTGGCGGTTTCCATTCCTAGGCTTTTCCAGCGAGGCAGTGTTCCTGTGTTCTGTGCCCCGCACATTCCAGAGGCTGCTACATGGTATGTCCCCTACCTGTCCCAGGAGGGCTCCCTTTGGGTGTGCTATTCGCTAACATGCTGACGTGACCTTCAGCAATGACCCCGGGGTGGCTGGTCTCCAGGACCCCAAGGGCCAGCTGAGCTCATCCTCCACTTTTCACCTCTTTTTGGAAGGCTTTGGGGTGGGTCATTTTTATTCAACCTATATATGTGATAGTTAGTGGCTGGGAAAAATTTTTGTACAGAATTACAATTTAGGCTGAACTGAGAGATGGGATTATCCAGGAACCTTTACAAATAGAAATGGAAGGACACTGTTATGGGCCGAGCCGTGTCCTCCAGAACCCTCAGGACGTCAGAATGTGACTGATTTTGGAGATGAGGGTTGAGCATCCCTAATCCAAAAGTGCGAAGTTCAAACCGCTCCAAAATCCTAACTCTGTGACTGCCGACACCTGCCCCTCCCTCCCAACAAGTCAGAACTCCCACACCTGACTTCATGTGATGGGTTGACAACGTCAAAACACAGGTGCACTAAATATAGCTTATAAAATTAGTTTCAGGCTCTGTGTATATGGTGTATCCAAAACACAAATGAATTTCATGTTTCAACTTGGGTCCCCGCCTCGAGATATATCATCATGTATAGGCAAATATTCCCAATCTGGAAAAAAAATCCAAAAATTGTAACACCCAAGCATATTGAATAAAGGCTCTTCCACATGTAGGGGCTCTAAAGAGGCGATGCGGTTAAAATGAGCTCATGTGGGTAGATGAGCGGGGTCCTTGTAAGAGGAGATTTGGACACATACGGAGCAGACGGCAGGTATATGCCATGGAGAGGGGCCTCGGGAGGAACCCTGGGCTCGGACTTCCAGCCTCCAGAAAATGAGTTCTGTCATTCAAGGCCCAGCCCGTGGCACAGTGGTATGGCGGCCCTGGCTGACTGTACAGGCACCGTCCCTGGGGTCTGCTCAGCTGCGGCCATGCACACATTGAGGGGTAGAGACCCCTGCTTACTTGCCAAGTTGGTTCCGGGAGAGGTCCAAGGTTTTGAGCTGTCTGCAGGTCCACTTGTCTTGAGGTGGCAGCGCCGCCAGATGGTTTCCCTGTAACCTCAAGAACATGAGGGCCTGAGAGAGAGGGAGAAAGGCAAAGGCGGAGTCAAATACAAGAAGGGAGGACGGACCGAGTACGACCTCTGTTCCCTGACAGAGGGCGGCCAAGCCATTGCAGCCAATTCACCTTTACAAAGACCCCAAGGTCGCGGGCTCGAGACTCTGAGAACTCCTGAAATTCTATCAAACAGTGCAGATGGTGTGACATAGCTACAGAAGAGCTTCCGTCAGATCAGTGACAGGCGACTGTCATAGAATGAACGGAGTCCAAGCGCTTCCCAGGAGGAAGGATTCCTCTTTTTTCTATGGTACTGTGAATTCAACAATCAGAGCCCAGGGCCATTCTCCTACAAGCTACATCCCCAGCACTATTTTATTTTGAAACAGGGTCCTGCTAAGTTACTGCTCACTGGCCTCAAACCTGTGATCCTCCTGTCTCAGCTTCCCATGTGCTGGGATTACAGGTGTTTGCCACTGCACCGGGCTCCAGGGTTAAGGACTCTTAAGAGTCCTGATTAGTGAAGGGCCTCTCATGGGAATAGTGCCCGCCTAGCGTACAGAGGGTCACCTCCCGGGGTCAGAGGCAGTGGCGTGAGGCACACAGGGCTCTGGAAAAGTCCCACCCCCCAGTTCACAGTGTTTCTGTCTCAGTGAAACTCCCAGGAGTGGGGAAGGGACAGTGCCAGGGTGGAGTGGCCGCTGGGCGGTGCTTTAAAGTTTCAACGTGAAAGCATGTCCTGGGAGAGAACTACAGCTTGGATCTGGAATGTCCCCCAAAGGCCCATGTGTTAGAAACTTGGGCCCCAGCCTCTGGTGCTTTTGGGAAGTGGTGGAGCTTTTAAGAGGTGGGGCCTCAGCTGGGTGGAATGGCACGCACCTGTCATCCCAGTACTCGGGAGGCTGAGACAGGAGGATCACAGGTTTTCAAATCAGTTTCAGCAACTTAGCAAGACCCTGTTTCAAAATACAAAAAAAAAAAAATAAAAAGTGCTGGGGTATAGTTCAGAGGTAGAAGCAGCCCCTGGGGGTTTAATCCCCAGTACCACTAAAAAAAAATAAGAGGTGGGGTCCCATGGAAGTTTTCCTTGTCACTGGAGGGTGTATTCTTGGAGGGGATAGGGGATTACACTCTCTCCTCTTCCTCATTTCCTTATTCTTTCAAGTCCCAACCATCAGGTGAGCATCTTTGCTCCACCACTAGCGCCCCCGAAAGCAATGGGGCCAACTGACTGTGGACTGAAACCTGCAAAACCGTGAGCCCAGATAAACCTTTTCGCATTATAAGTTGGTTCCTTCAGGTGTTTGTTACAGTCACGGAAAGCTGACTGACACAGGGAAACAAGCCCACCATCCCACCACCTAACACGGCTGTTTCCGTTGCTCGTGACCACGTGTATTTTTGACAGCTGAACTTTTCCCTTTATTTGTCTTAGCAGTTCAGGAAAAGCCCATGGACTCCATTGTAATGTGGAGTGATTTTTCTTGCCAGAGCTGAAAATGAGAAATGAAATGCCATTAGACTTACGTCAAGCTGAAAAAGTCCCAGGGGAACCTCTTTCAGTGCGTTTTCTGAAAAATCCACATCCTTAAGGTGATTTTTCCAAAAGATAGCCATCTTGTCTGGCAGACATTCCAGGGCGTTTCTGGATGCTTTACAACATTTCTAGGAGTTTGATGAGAAAAAGAAGGAATATTAATGAGATCTTTCAGTGTAAGGGTGGTCATAAGCCTGCTTCTAAATTTGATGTTAAAAGTAAGATTATGGCTAGGCACGGTGGCACACGCCTGGAATCCCAGTACTTGGGAGGCTGAGACAGGAGGATTGCAGGTTCGAGGCCAGTCTCAGCAACTTAGCAAGGCCCTTACCAACTTAGTGAGACCCTGTTTCAGAATAAAAAATAAAATAGGATTGGGGGTGTAGCTCAGAGGTAGAGCACCACCCCTGGGTTCAATCCTCAGTAACACACACACACACACACACACACACACACACACAAAAGAAAAAGAATGTATGACCATTATAATAGGGCTCCGTAATAAATAGGATGCGTGTGAGTTAAGAGGCTACACACTCTGTCGTTGCTCTCGTCCTGCCCTGCTCCAAGGAAGGGATGGGAACAGAGTTGTCTGGGAAGACAAAGGTGGCTCTTAGTCCTTCTCCATTCCCAAACATCCAGTCACTGTCCTTGGAAATAATGGAGCGATTCAGACCCGCACTCTAGAGAGAGGCCGGTTTCCCACACACATATGGTCAGACTAGAACTGTTGATGCCAGCGATGGACACTCTCCTGGTTTAAAACCCACAGCGCGAACACACAACTATTCGCCCTGCTGCTCCATGCTCCATCTGTTTTAACGAGCGAAATTCCCCAGAAACAAAAACACCATTTAGTCGACAGCGCTGTGAACACACACTGTTTCTTAGTCTTATGTTGTAGTTGTCCCCAAAGAACCGAACCCCTTTTGTGGGCAGAGCTATTGTCCTGTGCCAGGGTGTGAGCTGCCACCATGGAAAGTTCTGTGGGTGTTTCTAGGTGGTTCTGGAACCCAGGGCCAAGAAGGCTGCCTGACAGGTGCGTTGCTTGCCTGAGACATTTAGCCTTGCAATGCTGAGTGACGCCGCTCAGCTACAACTTGGGAGTGGTGATTCTGATACCCAGTGTGGCCACCGAGGAGAGGAAGTGACAGAGTGCACAGAGAGGGCTCTGCAAGGTTCCCGTGACACACAGAGTTGACTTTGGCTTTCATGACATTCAATATAATACTAACCAACGGGCAGGCCCAGGGATCTGGGAACGACTTCAGGTTGTTTTTGGAGACGTTCAGACAATTAAGTGACTTGAAAGAATGCAGGAAAAGGGCAGGGAGTTCTGTCAATTTATTGTCAGATACATCAAGTTCCTGTAACTTCCGCAGTCCAATCCAGTTAGTGGCTGCCGGGGGGGGGAGAGAAAAAATATGAATCGGTGAAAATATCCCTGGCAAGAAGAAAACAACTTAGTTATACCAGGCCATGGAGGATCAAACATACCACTTTCTTCTTCAAACAGTTTTTCTAAATAGTTTTTTGAAGCTGTCAGTTTTTGGAGTTTTGAGAGGTGCAGGAATCCGGGTGGGAGGTGGGATAACTTGTTGCTGGAAATGTCAATTTCAAGTAGCCTGTGGTTGGGGAAGAAGGAGGCGGAGGCATCAGAAAAAAGAGGCACCACACCACTTTACATTACTTCTCTGTAAATGACATATATTTTTTCCCTGTTCTCCTTGAACATGGTTAAAGAGCACTGTAAATGTAGCGCATGTGATTTCTATTCATTCAATTGTTATCATGTCTGGTATAAAGAAAATCCACTCTCTCTTTGGTGGGTCCTAGTTCCACTGACTAATAGGGATTCAAACCCTTCCCATAGCTGGGCACTGTGGCACATGCCTATAATCCCAGTACTTGGGAGGCTGAGACAGGAGAATCACAGTTTGAGGCCAGCCTCAGCAACTTAGCAAAGCCCTCAGCAACTTAGTGAGACCCTGATTCAAAATTTTTTTTTTTTTTTTTTTTTTTTTT
>PVJS01002233.1:0-40461 GCA_004027185.1 Glis glis
AGAGAGAGAGAGAGATTGATCGCACGCGCATGCGCGCTGAGGCTGGCCGCGAACCCGGATCCTCCGGTCTCCACCTCCCAAAGTACTGGGATTACAAGCGTGCGCCACCACGCCCGGCTCAATGAATTCTTAAATTTAATTGAAATAGCAAAATTTTGAACAGTAAGTCAAAATGACCCTTCAAGATAATTTTTCTTGTTCCCAAAAGAAAGTTTAGCTGGGCATGGTGGTGCATACCTGTAATCCTAGTACTTGGGAGGCTGAGACAGGAGGATTGTAGGTTTGAGGATAGCATCAGCTACATAGTGAGACCCTCAGCAAACTAGTGAGACTCTGTTTCAAAAACAAATATAATAGCCGGGCGTGGTGGCGCACGCTTGTAATCCCAGTACTTGGGAGGCTGAGACCGGAGGATCTGGGTTCGCAGCCAGCCTCAGCTACTTAGTGAGGCCCTCCGCAACTTAGTGAGACCCTGTTTCCAAATAAAGAATAAAAATAGGGCTGGGGGTGGAGCTCGGAGGTAGAATGCCCCTGGGTTCAATCCCAGTACTACAAAAAGAAAAAAAATAATAGTAATAATAAAAAGGGCTGGGAGGGTAGCTCAGAGGTATAATGTCCCTGGGTTTAATCCTCAGTAACATGCACACACACAGGCTTATATACATAGAAAGAATTGATAGAATTACTGTGTCCACATTTATATTTGCAAACCAATTAAGAATGTAAAAGAAGAAGTGCGGCTCACATTACAGTAACCCGGTGACAGACTGGATTCTGCGACATGGTAGAAATTCAGATGCCTCAATTCTGAGTATATAAGCAGCTGGCAAGATGTATAGGCCAAAGCTCAGTCAGCAAATATCACCAGTGAAATAAGTAGGAAGATAATTTACGTGACTAAAAGCTAAGTAACTGTACTTAATGAGAAATACAGAGCCTACTAAATATTTTCTTAGGGAAGCAGCAGTTGTGGTGGCCAACCTTTATAATACATGTTCAATTTTACAGTTAAAATTCCACCGCAATTATCATTAACAGGAGTATACACGGGTTGACTACTTTATTCATATAAACTTTGGTCTAATATCTATTTTGTTTGTGTGTGTGCACACGCATGTGAGCAAATTCTAGAAATGGCAGTACATCAAAAGCAATTCACTGAGAATTTTTTTGAAAGTCATCACTGGTTTTGCAATAGTGCCACCTGCTGGTTGAAGTAAGCCTTCACAAGCCTACATCTTGTCCAGCTGTCTGTCAGCGATTGGTGAATTGTGATTTGTTATGGGGGATGCTTGAGTTGGTCATGGAAAACCAGTCCCAGCAGACTACACCTGGAAACACGGGCCTGAGATGTGCCAGAAGACAAGTAGCATACAGAATGAAATACAACATAAGGAATAGAAGTAAGTTACATAAACGTGTAAATAAACCAATTGCAGGGATTAATATGATTGTTTCTGGTTGCTCAGTTCTTCTTTAGAAGGATACACAGGAAACAAGCTGTGGAAAAGGAAAATCAAAGATTGTCTTCAGAAGACTGGGGATTTTCTACAGCTTTGAACAGACCAAGGGGATGCAGTGTTTCATGACTATTCTGGAAAAAATAACTGTAATAGATAGTGTAGGCTAAGCCAGAGTTATGAAAGACAGCGCCACACGCTGCAAATTGTGTCAACTTTCTGGAACTCATTAGAGTGATGGGATAAGGAACATAACGTGAACATACTGTATAGTAGGTATTTTACATGTATGCCTAATTATTGCAATAATCAAGCCTTACACATGGTCCAATCACCCATTTCGATATGAGAAAATGGAAGCTCAAAAAAGTTAGTGTGGTCAAGTTTATAAGATCAATATATGACAACTCTGTCTCTGACTCCAAAGGTAACATCATGCAAGCGTGGCATATGATCCACCCCTCATTTGTATTATATTTCACTATTACTTTTTAATTTTTAGAGAAAGAGGAAACATGGGCTGACACTCTTTCAGCATTTATTTTGTACCATGCATTACACTAATTGTTTTTATATGTGTGGTTTTACCTACTTTATAAAAAATAGTATTAATCACAGCATCCCCCCACCCTTGGAGCTCAAACATGTCACTGTTAGTGCTGTCTTATTACTGTCACTTGTCTTGTCTGAGAAGGTCTTCCTTTCTTTTTTCCTTTTCACCCTGTTCATATCTGTCACCCTCACGCCCACCTTCATAGGATGCAGTTCTAATATGTGTAATACAGACGCTTTTGCAGAGATGTGCTCTTGCAAAATGTGCATTGCTGTGGTACATGCCTTTATTCTAACTTGCATATGTTATATTATTTGCTCATCTCATTTTGTTTTTTACTTGTTCACCCAATATGTTTTAAAAATCCCTAAGTGTTGCTCTGTGCACACAAGTGGATTACCTCTAACAGCTGCCTAGTGCTCCATTACCTGCCCTTGCCTCGGTTTCCCTCTCCACTCCCTGGGGATGGCAGAGCAGTGAGCATCCCCATGCATGCCCTCCTACAGGCCTGGGGGAGACTCTGTTTCAACATAAAAAATAAAAAAAGGGCTGGGGGTATAGCTCAGAGGTAGACCGTTCCTGAATTCAATCCCTAGTACCACATACACAAATAAATATATTGAATAACATCATAAGTAATAATAAATTTAATGTCCTAGGTATTAAAACAATTTTGAACCTATAAGGAACATCACACTATGTGATTTCAAAACCTACTACAAAACTAGGCCGGGTGTGGTGGCGAACGCTTGTAATCCCAGTACTTTGGGAGGCGGAGACCGGAGGATCCAGGTTCGCGGCCAGCCTCAGCTCTCTCTCTGTCTGTCTCTCTCTCTTTCTCTCTCTCTCTCTCTCCCTGTATCTCTCTCTCTCTCTACTTAGTGAGGCCCTCCACAACTTCGTGAGACCTGGTTTCAAAATAAAGTATAAAAAATAGGGCCGGGGGTGTAGCGTGGAGGTAGAATGCCCCTGGGTTCAATCCCTGGTACCGCAAAACAAACAAACAAACAAACAAACAAACAAACAAACAAAACTATAGCAATACTGGCATAAAAAACATATAGACCAATGGAAGAGAGTGGAGAGCCCAGAAATAATTATACACATTTATTATTAACTAATTTTTGACAACAGTGCCCAAGAAGTGCACAATGGGGAAAGGGCATTCTCTTCAATAGTGTTGGTAAAACTGGATCTCCACATACAGAAGATGAATATTTTTGTTTTGTTTTTTGGTACTGGGGATTGAACCCAGGGGCATTCTGCCTCCAAGCTACACCCCCAGCCCTATTTTTATTCTTGATTTTGAAACAGGGTCTCATTAAGTTGCGGAGGGCCTCACTAAGTAGCTGAGGCTGGCTTCTAATCCGGATCCTCCGATTTCAGCCTCCCAAGTACTGGGATTACAAGCGTGCGCCACCATTCCCGGCTCAGAAGAATGAATTTAGATCCTTATTTAACACTATATAAAAAAAACTCAAAATGAATCCAAGAATTTAATGTAAGACCTGAAACTATAAAACTACTAGAAGAAATACAAAGAAAAAAACTTTTGACATTGCTCTTGACAAAGATTTTTTGGATGTGATCCCCAAAGCACTGGCAACAAAAGCAAAAAATGGACAAACGGGATTACACCAAACTAAAAAGCTTCTGGACAGCAAATGAAACAATATAGACACAAGCTACAAATGGGAGGAAATGTTTGCAAACCTTATATGCAAAAAGGGTTAATAGCCAACATATATAAGGAACTCAAATGACTCAATAGCAAGAAAAAAAAACCTGATTTAAAAATGAGCAAAAGCTAGTCTTGGTGGTCCATGCCTGTAATCCCAGTCTTTGGGAGAGTGAGTCAGGAGGATCGCAGGTTCAAGGCCAACCTCAGCAACCTAGCGAGGTCCTCAGCAACTTAGCGAGAGACTGTATTTCAGATTCCAGGGGAGTGACTGAGGGGGATTAGGGAGGGGATACAAAGCCACAAAGAATGTAACAGTTGAAATAATGCTATGAATGTATACAAAACTACCAATTCCAATATCAAAGACATGCGTGGGGAGGGTGGGGGAGGGCAAGGGACCCGGTGGGGAGGGCACCAAGAGCTGTGTGCATGTATTTGTTTGACACTCTGTACCTCAATATGATGTAAAATTACAATGCACCAAATAAAAAAAAAATAAAATTTATATGGGAAGCAAAAAAAAAAATAGGGCTGGGGGTGTGATTTGGAGGTAGAATGCTCCTGGGTTCAATCCCTAGTCTCTCTCTCTCTCTCTCTCTCACACACACACACACACACACACACACACACACACCAAAAGATCTTTCTTAAAAGAATTAATGTTTAAATATTTCTTAAAAGAAGACATAGAAACATAAAAATATAAACTAGGCATATGCAAAATATAAACTAGGCATATGTAAAAATGCTCAACCTCACTAATCAGGGAAACACAAACTGAAACCCCGAGATACCACCTCATACTATTAGAATAGAGAAGATGGAAAGTAACAAGTGTTGGTGAGAAAGCAGAGAAAAGGAAGCCCTCGTATGCTTGGAGTAGAAGTGTAAATTAGGATAGCTATTATGGAAAATGATATAGAGGTTTCTCGAAGCACTAAAAATAGAATGAACCAGCAGTTCCATTTCTGAGTAGATAGCCAAGGGAAATGAAATCAGCAGGTTGGAGAGTATTTTTAACTCCATGCTCCCTACAGCACTGTTCACAATAGCCAAGATATGAAAGCAGCCTGTGGCCATGAATGGATGAAGCGGCAAAGAAAATGTGGTGTATGTGCACAATGGAAGACTATTCAGCCTTCAAAGAGAAGCCAATCCTTTCATGTGAGAGAGATAACATGGATGAACCAGGAGGACATTATGCCGAGTGATATAAGCTAAGCACAGAAAGAAGAATACTGCGTGAATACTTGTATGTGGACTCTGAGAAAGTCAAGCTCACAGAAGCAGAGTGCAGAATCGTAGTTGAAGGGGTTACGGGGATGGTGGATATTGGTCAAAGGATATAACGTTTTGGTTACATATGAGGAGTAAGTTCTGGAGATCCACTGTATGGCGTGGTAACTGTAGTTAATAATCACACATTGTACACGTGAAAATAGCTAGCAGAGGAGATTTGAAATGTGCTCAACATGAAGGTTCAGTGGGTGAGAGGACAGATGTTCATCAGCTTCATGTAATCGTTCCCCTGTGTATACATAGGTCTACATATCACACTGTACACTATAAATATATACAACTTTTATTTGTCAATTAAAAATAAGTTAATTTTAAAAACCTAGAAGAGTCTTCTCATGCTCTGGGACTAGTTTTCAGCCTATAGAAGCGGCCTCACTGGATTGGGTCAGGGTCCATTCTCATTGGCTCATTCCTTCACTCATTCACTAAACAATAGTTAGCATCTATGTAGGCACTTTATAGGGAGATAATAATTACCATATATGATGTGGTGCCTTACAATTTATACAGGACACTCGTCTACATTTTCTCATTTAATCCTCATGCAACACCAAAAAAAGTAAACATTATTTCCTCATACTATAAATGAGGACATTGAGGAACAAGAATGTTAAATAAGCAAAGCAATTAATAAAGTCAGTGCGGGACAGAATATGAACTGGGAAATTCCATTTTCTGGGAAGTTTCCATTCCTCTGTCTTAGAAATTGGGCTGTGTTGCTAGTTAGAGGATGGAGACAGCTAGCATTTGCATTAATTAATTCATTCTCTCTCTCTCTCCCTCTCTCTTCCCTACCCTTGGGTATATGAAGGTCAGCAACTGCCCAGGTGAATCATTTGGGCCAGTAGGTATCTTCTTAGCTCTCACAGAAGCATTTGAGTACAGATATTGGAGTTCATCAAAATCAATAATCCTTAACACCCCCAGCTCTTTTTCCCATAGTAAGTATGAAGCTAAAATTTGAGACAACTGCCATGATGGTACCCAGATTTCCACGAAAGCTCCTCCCTCTTTTAATTTTGTAAAAATAATGCATTGTATCCAATATAGCCATTAAGGTTCAACAGTGACTGTTACTGCTGAATGTGGACACAGGCTATGTATGGTTCTCCAGCTCTATCACTTTCCCCTCAGAAAAGCTTATTGACTAAGTAAGAGTTTCATTGTTCTGGGAAACTCTTGAATTCATCCAATGCACATCACTCAATGCGTTTTCCCCAACACCAAACAGGTCCATTCTCAGGATGAGGACGGAAAACTCCCACCTCTCGAACTGCTCCTGGCTCATGCAAAGGTGGCAGTTTATTAGGAGCAATGACTGGCAGCACCTCACACATGACTAAGACCAAGCTGTCTTATATGTGGAGACTCTCATGTTGAGATTCTCTGATCTAAATGGCCCAAACTCAATGATTAAGGTGCCCCACTTATTCTTATTTAACCTTTGAAAACACCGCATCATTCTTAAAACCAAGTTCAACAGCTTTAGTAAATTGTTGCTTACCAAATTAATATCCAGAGGCACAAAATCCTTTTTACACTGTGATGCATTTAAACCAAACACACTGTAGCCAGGCGTGATACCGTATGTCTGTAATCCCAGTACATAGGAGGCTGAGACAGGAGAATGGCAGGTTCGAGGCCCCCCCCTTAGCAAGTTACTGAGACTCTCAGCAACTTAGTGAGACCCTGTTTCAAAATAAAAAATAAAAAAGGGCTGGGGTTGTAACTTGGAGGTAGAATGCCCCTGGGTTCAATCCCCAGTACTAAAACAATAACAGAAACAACAATAACAAAACAATAATAACAAAAACCCAACCAACCAACCAACCAACCAACCAACCAACGAAATGAACAAACAAACAGACAAACATCACACACTGTAATTCTTAGTCATGGAAAACAAGAAAGAAGTCTTTTTGGAGATAAAAATGGGTATCTGGGTACCTAAAGAGTTAATAGGTATTTTTTTTCTCAAGTTGTCAAACTTCTCAATGGGAATTAAAATAGACTTAAAGTGATGGTTGATCTCACTTTGAGGCACACAAACCCAAATTAGTCTTGTACTGATGTATGAATATTAGGAAAAATTTTTATGACTTTTCCCTTTTATTTCTTCTCTAAAATCTGATGAAAGCAAAGCTCTTAACTTGTATACACATCTTTACGTATCATTAGTGAAAACTGTTCATGTCATCTGGATGTCAAGTCAGCCACCAAAAGTAAAAGTAGATTTGGTAGACCAGATTTAGTGGCTCGAAAATATAGATTTCTTTCAGAGAACAAGGACTTGAGCTGTGCTCCAAAGAAGGAAGAACCTATGGCTATGTTCTCTGGTTCACCTTCTATATTAGGATTTGTGAGGTCGTTAGTCAGCTGTATTATTTATCTCCTACACAAAAGTATTTCAAGGCCCGTGGGAGTTTTCTCCGGTTAAGTTTGATCAATCTTTATTACTCTCAATTTATAGCTCCCCAGATGGTTAAGTTAGTGAAGTTTCTTTCTCTTTTTTTTTTAATTTAAGAAAAGCAATTCCTTATTTGCCCTTCTTTAACCATTTCAAAGACCTGAGTTCATGTGTCTATTAAAAATGAATAATAGAGACTTTCTTTGAAAGTCTACAGAAATAACTACGGTATAGCATATCACGATAAAGTAAAAATAATGATTTTTTCAGCCAAGTACAACATTTACACAGGAGGAAAGGTTTTATGTTAAGCCCTAATTTACCATAAAAAGGAGTTGTATTTAGTATAACTGTGTTTCTCCTTAACATCCAATCTCTGTATATCGATGTGACTGGCTCATTGTTACAAATGCTCTATAGCACTAAATTGATTTCCTTTCCTATGATTATAAGTCTGATTTTCCTACCTTGCCTTGTTATCCTCAAGTATTACTTTGGCCAATATTTGATTCACTCCTTCCCATCAAATGATGATGTAGGCAAGGTGACATAAATGTCTTCACTGTAAGAGAACCGTCCCACGCATGTCCCTCTGCGGCCTTGCCTCAGACTTCCAGAGCGGTGTGTTCTGTTGTTGGGGTTCCACCCCCACCTCTGGCAGAGGGGTCCTGTGTCCACACTTTAGCTGAAGCAGCGCCATTTGGTTTTGCCCCTGTTCTCCTCAATCCTGTCTCCAGAAGTCCCTTTCACGATCCTTTCTCTGTTATCAAAGACCACAGCAGAAGAATAACAATGTTGATACCTGTGTCTGCACTCTATAATTTCATGTCGCAGCCAGCCATGGGATTTGCCTTAACTTAGGCTCTTTGTTAAACTGCTTACATTTCCTCAAAACCCACTGCTTTCATTTGAATTCATTCTGCCAATCAACAATTATTCCCAAAATATAGCATTGAAAAGCCTCCTGCAGCCAGGTGCAATGGCACATTCCTGTAATCCCAGGACTTGGGAGTCTGGGACAGGAGGATCACAGGTGTGAGGCTAGCCGGAGCAATTTAGCGAGGACCTCAGCAACTTACTGAGACTCTGTTTCAAAATAAAAAAATAAAAAGGGCTGGGGATGTGGCTCAGAGGTAGAATGCCCCTGGGTTCAATCCCCAGTACCCCTTCCTCCCCCCAAAGCCTCCTGCAAATGCAATCCAAATGAAAAATTCTAGTTAAAAAGGGCTTTTTTTTGGGTCTACTTTTCCAAGAGACTCAATAGCAGAATCTCATGGAATAGAGAAATTTAGGCATAGTCTGTAGTAACAGTTTCCTACTATGAAGACTTTTCAATATATATATTTTTTTCTTTTTTGTGGTACTGGGGATTGAACCCAGGGGCATTCTACCTCCAAGCTACACCCCCAGCCCTATTTTATTATTTTTAAAAATTTTGAAACAGGGTCTCACTAAGTTGCAGAAGGCCTCACTAAGTTGCTGAGGCTGGCCGCGAACCCACAATCCTCCTGTCTTGGCCTCCCAAATACTGGGAGTACAGGCGTGTGCAGTTGCACCCAGCTGACTTTTCAATATCTTTAGTTAGAAAAAAAAATGCCTTATACAGGTTTAGAATCCTTACTCTAAAAAAGCAAAATCCAAAATGCTCCAAAATTGAACACTTTTTGGGTGTCACATTGGTTTTTGGATTAGGTATGCTTAACTGGCAAAGTCTATGCATATATTCCAACAATTGAAAAACGTAAAAATCTGAAATTCTTCTGTTCCTGACCATTTTGGATAAGGGACACCCAACTTGTGTACAATGATTCATTTGTAAAACAAGGAAAAAGGAATGGATAACATTTCTGGAGGATTTAGTTCCAGAGCTCAGTTGGGTGTAGAATGGAGGAGATATTTTCTTCTGAGACAGTAAATAATACTTGTAGGGGCTTTTTTCCCCTTAAATTTAGACTCTTGTGGGGGCTGGGTGTGTGGTTCAGCAGTAGAGCACTTACCTAGCCTGAGTAAGACCCTGGGTTTGATCCCTAGCACCAAAAAAAAAAAAAAAAAATTACTAAAATTAGACACTAGGAAGCTTGTAAGTCATGCAACTTGATGGGAGTTAGGAGCTTTGAGATGCGGGAGATGAAACAAAAGCAGGAGGTGGAGCAACAGCATTTTCATTTTAGCATTTAACACACGTAGTGTGCAGTGCGGGAGCCTCTCATGGGAATGTCGCTGAGCAGAGGGCGGAGCACAGCCCTTAGGAACAGCTGGGACAGAAGATCCCTTGAACGGCAGGATGGCCAAGCAATGAGATTTGCATGTGCAACTTTTGCACATGATCTGTATTAGAATTTCACCCACAGTTCTGGTGTCTTCTCCATCTTTCCAGCTCTCCACTGCTAAGGGATTATTCTCCTTCTCCCCTAACTTTGACCATTTGAGTGAATTCCCCAGGATGGACAGCTCCTTGGTCAAGATTTAAGGAATGCAGCCACACTGGGGAGGCATGCCTTCTATGACAGATGTGGTGTGCAGCAGACCCTCTTGTTTGCTGTTGGCCAAAGCCATGCACTGTAGTCATAGCTGTTGTGCGTTGTCAGATGTCTTTGATATAGCAGACTCAACTTTTCTGACCAAAGTGCCTTGAGCAGAATGGGTTCTCCATAAATGCCTGTGACCAGTGGTTTCTAGGACATGCAGCATGGGCGCCATCTTTGTGCCCACCCCCCTTCTGACTGGAGAAATGGAAATCCAGAGAAAACAAGTAAGCCCTGCCTTTCTGTGTATAATATACCCAAGGAAACGAGCTCATCATAAATTTCCTACCAGACGGCACTTCCCCAATTGTTTATGCTGAATTCTGTTGAGCATACATATGTGACGGCTGCTCAGACGAGTCCCCGTGACGCCCCCTCAATCGGGAAGGCATCTGTTGAGTCTCAGTTGGGAAAGCCTGCTAAAAATGTCTGCACTTTGGCATTAAATTAGCTTGTTGGAAAAGTATGCACTTCCAAGTAGAAGTTTCCTACTTTTCTTTTTCAGTAAAGTTTTTCACATTTATAATCTATTTCTGGATGATCTAGGGGCTTCACATTAACCCCAATGCTAAGGTGAGGACAAGCTTCTGCTAGCTAAAATAGTAATTGTCTTAATTAGAAAGTGATCAGAGAGAAGAGTTTCTTAAATGAACATTTGGAAAGACTTACTCCCATGATAAAAATCATGAAGACACATCAGTTTTGTAGAAAGATCACTTTTTACCATAAGCAAAAAGCTATATTCTCTAGCAAAATTTACACCAAAAGAGAATTTTTGTAGTTTTTAACAATAGCTAAAAATTCACTGACATGCAGTAATAACTCAAGCTTTTCATTCCTTCCTAATGTAACCAACTCAATTATTTAGTTAGACCATGCACCACTTCTATGATAAAGGCACATTAACAGGTGGCTTTTTAATGTTTTAGTGATAATTTACAATTTAATGAGAATTTACCCCTAATTGCTATCTGCGAGAGCAGTGCTGGAGCTTAGCACTAGATGAGACTTTACGTTATGTGAAGAGTATGCGTGAACATGGCAACATCATAGGCTAAAATAATAGCAATCTGGGAATAATGTAAATCTTCCTAGTGGAACGTCTCTCCCAAGATAACACTGGTAGCCCTCCAATTTTCTTTGCTATTATGAGAAAATTTATGACTTTTACACTGACACAGACCTGGATTCATATTTTGTAATTTGGTAGGCGAATTCGTGCCATTTTGGTGTTTCTGACAGATTTGGGGAAGTTATGATCTCCACCTCCCCCAGTCACACAAGAAGGTATGTTACCTCAATACCAGGATAAGTAGTCATACTTATTAGAGTTGAGATGTGGGGACCATGTGTGCCAGTTAAGAAAGGACCCAAGGCAGGAAGCAGAATGTTATTGCTAGGGGTCAGAGAATACACCCAGTTCAGGGGACTCCATGGCTGGAGTCTATAGGAAGAAATTGGGAAAGGAAGTCTAGCGTGGCTCATTCTGTTGCACTAAAAGACAACAACTTTTGCAAACAGTGTGCCTTGGACCATTCCTGATTTCCCCAGCCACCCTGGGGCTGTCGTAATTATGGCAAGACATCTCAAGACAGGATTCTGCTTATTGAAGACTGTGCAAACAACAAGGCTGTGTGTTACTTAGGAAATGCATTAGATTAAAGATGCAATGGCTTTCTATTGATTAGTGGAGAACTGTTGACTCCAGAGGGGTCCAAGTAAGTATTGACCTCCCACAACTCAAGCCAGAGAAGAGATGAGGCGGCATCTGAGGACCGACTGGAACCAGGGACACAAATACCGCCAGGGGTCTTCTCCATTCTGCTTTCCTCAGTATGTTGGCTTCCTTCTTGTTTTTTTTTTCTTTTACTTCCCACATGTGATGGGACATGTGCGGGAAGTAAGTAGTTTCTCTACCTGAAGGACTGCCCTTCTCTCTCTGTGTCTCTCTATGTCTCTGTCTCTCTCTCTGTCTCTGTCTCTCTCTCAATATCAAGTCAAAAGTCTTTTGGATTTCAATGCTGGAGAGTGGTTAATTTGGATTTCTTGGTCACTCAAAGATCTCAAAGAAATCCCATTAGACCAACTTGGTTTACAAACCATCCCAATATAAATCAACTGCACAGAGGCGAGGCATCAATAAGAACATGGAGCTGCCACTGCAGCCATGATGGGGGACCGCTCTCAGGAAGAGGGAGACGTGCTGGCAAGATGCAGCACAGCTTCTGACTACGTGAGTGGGATCAATCCATCTAGTCGTGAGGCAGGAAGTTCATTCTTTTCTGTTTTGGTTTTACATTATTGCTTTCTGAATGACTCCAATGTTGTTTTCCTACATCCTCAGCCCTACTTTTTGTTTCCCTTGTTCTTACCAAAAGTCATGAGGCATAATAGGTGAGAAAAAGATTTTTGACAAATTGAATGGGATTTATTTTTATGTCAATTATGATAGAATATATTTTACATACTTCAGATACATAGTTGAAAATTATAAAAATGAATATTCTGAATTTCCTTTCAACATCTATCACAAAAAGTTTATTTTGTACGGAGCAATTCCACTGCTCTTTGTATTTGCTTTATGTGCACCAGTGAAGTTCAGAGATGATGAAGCCCATCAACCTACTTTTTTGTTTGTTTTGTTTTGTTTTGGGGTACTGATGATTAAACCCAGGGGACTTCTACCTCTGAGCTACACTCCCATCCCTTTTTATTTATTATTTTGAGACAGGGTCTTGCTAAGTTGCTGAGGCTGGCCTCAAACCTGTGGTCCTCCTATCTCAGCCTCCCAAGTGCTAGGATTACAGGTGTGCACCACTGCACCTGGCTCCTATTTTCTTTTTGAACTCCACAGGGAGGTGGCTGTACAATGTGCAAAGTGGCTACTTTTGTGTTGGGCCAGCTGGTGTCCCACAGTGAGTGCCACTGTCAGTCAACAGTGCTCAATGGATCACACAATGCACATCATATGAAGTTGGCTTTAAGGAGAAAGGAAGAATGAGGCAGAGCCATCAAGAAGAGAAGACATGGGCATCTCCCTGTTAATCCCAGGAGAGATGTCCTAGAGTCTCTTAGACATGCAACATGGGGCTGAATTCCAGCAGAGAGACCATTCTACCAGGAGATCTGCTTTCCTATGGGGTGTGAAAGTGGCCATGCCAGTGGAGAACACAGCAGCTGTCTAGAAGCTAGGCAGTCTGGATTTGGGTACCAACTGAAAATAGGAGTTTTCTGAAGAATGAGCGGCTTTGAACCTGGTGACTTTGGGGGACCTGGCGGACTGAAGCCACCAGAACTATGAGAGAATGAGCTTGGGAAAAGCTCTCCTGTGGGGAGTAGAGTGTGCTCATGGTGCTTATTAAAGTTGGCTCATGCTGGGCGTGGTGGCGCACACTTGTAATCCCAGTACTTTGGGAGGCAGAGACCGGAGGATCCGGGTTCGCGGCCAGCCTCAGCTCGCGCATGCACGCGCGTGCGCACACCCTCTCTCTCTCTCTCCCTGTCTCTCTCTCTCTCTCTCTCTCTCTCTACTTAGTGAGGCTCTCCGCAACTTCGTGGTGAGACCCGGTCTCAAAATAAAGTATAAAAAATAGGGCTGGGGGCATAGCGCGGAGGTAGAACGCCCCTGGGTTCAATTCCCAGTACCAAAAAAAAAAAAAGTTGGCTCATCGTTGGGTCAGCCCAGAGTGGGGCCTCTCAGTCATATGGATAGGGCTAGGGAGTATAGGGGCACAAGGAAGAACTGCTTTTAAACTGAGGGATCAATGTGCACCCTTCCAGGTCCACTTCCCATCCTTCTTCACCCTTCTCTATGTTCCCAGACACTAACTATTGTCCCTGGGTCCCCTTCCTTCCTAGCTTTTGGTGAAGGTGAGACCCTGGCAGAGATTAATAGAAATAGGAAGGAAGGCTGGGTATTCATTCCATAGCTTGCTTCTCTCTTTCTGGATCTCTATTAGTTGGCTCCAGCCCTTGTTATGGTTTGGATATAGAATGTCCCCTGAAGAGCTCATGTATTGAGGTTCAGAGGTGATAAAATTGAATCATGAGGGGTCTAATCTCAGTAGTGGATGAATCCATTACAATGGATTTATTGGTGGTAACTTAAGCAGGTAGAGTGTGACTGGAGGGGGTGGGTCACTGGGAGTATGGTCTTGAAGAATATACATATGTCCATGAACCCCCTTCTTAAGCTCCCTGTTTCTAGCCTTTGTGATGTGACAGCAGAGCCCTTTCACTCTTCTTGCTCTGCTTCCCACACCAGGCCCTGAGCTCTGCAGACTTCACCTGGTCTAACATGGACTGAAACCCCTGAAATCTCCACAACTGTGAGCAAATAAATCTTCCTTCCTTTAAGTTGTAGTTGTCAGGTATTTTGGGTCACAGGAGTGATAATGTTGACTGAAATACTCTTCTACCAAAGACTTGTTGGTGATCATTCTTCTATTATAACTTGTTTCCAGTACCTTCTCCCTGACCTCCTTCCTTTGCCAGCACTGGTGACTGCTCATGAAAGGGCTGACTCCTAGATGCAGCAGCTGGGCCAGTCTCTCCACAGAAAAAGGATGTAGGCGGCACATTGCTGTATCCTTCACAACTCCTGTGGTTTCCACGTCTGTATTGTACTTTCCCCCTGGTCTTCAAAGCCTTTCCCAAATTGTAATAGTTTTGCTTCTGATTTTAACTTTTTACTCATAAACCTAAACACATTTAACATTTATTAAAGGCCAGCTATGAGTGTGATACTATGTTAGACATTTCCATGAATTGTGTCTTTCCCCATTTTTCCACAGTTACTACACATATAAGATATTATAAAAGACATATTAGGAATCTCATGACAAGGCTTAGAGAGATTGAGCTTAAGACATCATGTCTATTTGAGTTGGACACCTACACTTATAACCACTGTGCCATGCTTCTTAAATCCTTCATGAAACTAGGCAAAAATAACTTACCAATATAAGTGAAAATAAATACATATCCAACTTGCTAATACCACAAGAATGTGTCAGTACTGTGCATGGGAGAAAGAATGTTATGGGAAGTTGGGACTGAACAAGCACATTAGAACTGGTCAGTTTAAACTCATTTTGAGTACAAAGTCCTCAGTCCTTGTTTCTATCTGTCTTGGCTCCATTGTTACACCCATCCTGTCTGTCCTAAAGTCAGCCCACCATGGTTTCTCTTCTCTTTAACATAAGCACCATCTTTATTTGCCGGTAACCCCATCTCCTCTTCCTTTTGTTGACCCTGCTCTTCCTCGCAGCCTGGTCTTTCAGGTCTCATGGCACAGCCAGTCCGACCAGTCCCTTCTCTAGTTTGTGATTGAAGGAAGGCACCTCATAGGGGTAGCTGCAATTTCTTTGACAGTGGGCTTGCCTAGTGGATATTGTCTTTGTGCAAATTAGGACATGGCGCTGAGCTTGTGTGGCAGGTCATTTGGCTGGAAGAGAAGGGCTGAGTGCCTGTCCATGCCCCACCTTAGTTGGATATTCTCACTCAGGGCCTTGTAGCCTGCACAGCCTTGCATAGAGAACTTTGCACCAAGCATCCCTGGCTTGGATCAGCTATTTATTTCCCAGGGTTTCGCTGCTGTTCTACCTACTGCAGTATCTATTGGTTTATTTCTCACAGCCCAGAACCTAGAGAGCTCAGATGTAGGTAAGGTAGCAAAATACCTCTTGGATCAAAGGTTCCATTGTCTTTTTACAGTAATCTACCATTGTTCTTAAAATTCTCTTCTTTCCTGTGTGCCAAAATATGTTCATTATAAATTTATTTATATGAGTGAAACCCTGGCAACAAACTAGCTATCTGATTGTTGGAAAATGGATAATTAATCCACTAGACATCATGATAAAAGGATAATTTAAAAATTTTGGACAATTTCGTTTTTTTTACTGGTGCATTGTAATCATACATCTTGATGCAGTTCAGGGTGTTAGAAGCATACATGAACACAGCACTCGTTGAACCTCCCCCAGTTCTCACCCCAGTCCCTCTCCCTCCCCACCTTTCCATCCTCAGTACAGTGATGGGTTTTGATAAGTTTGTGTATGTACATCATGTATTTTTGGACAATTTCTGATGATAAATGTTGAAATTAAAAAGTCTCCAAATCCTATGTACACTGTGATTGCTCTGATATAAAAATGAGTGTGTATATTTGAAGGAAATATTTAAAATTGAAGGAAATATTTAAAATTTGAAGGAAATATTTAAAATATTTAAAAGGAAATATTTAAAATTGCTATTATTTGTATTTACAGTTGTGGGTGAGCTTTTCTTTCATTTTCTTTTCTCATTAGTTTGCAAAACATTAAAAAATCTAATGTCATGCCCTCTTTGCAATTAAACAACAAAATTCTTTCCTTTAAATTTGCCTTCTTGGCTGGGTGTGGTGGTGCACGCTTGTAATCCCAGTACTTTGGGAGGCGGAGACCGAAGGATCCGGGTTTGCGGCCAGCCTCAGCTCTCTCTCTCCCTGTCTCTCTCTCTCTCTCTCTCTACCTAGTGAGGCCCTCCACAACTTCGTGAGACCCGGTTTCAAAATAAAGTATAAAAAAATAGGGCCGGGGGTGTAGCGCGGAGGTAGAACGCCCCTGGGTTCAATCCCCGGTACCGCAAAAAAAAAAAAAAATATTGCCTTCTTAAAGAAAGGCTTTAACTTGCATATTTGTTTGAGAAGAGATAATAGGTTTAACCATTATCTAATTGTCAAAATAGTGAATAATGGATGGTGGTTTCAAATATAGAATCCTATAAAATATTGTTGCATAAGAGTGTTGCAACTCCAGATTAAGGGTATAGAATTCAATCTTCCCAGATCAGATGCTAAAAGTATAAGTTGGATTTGCATAGAGATGCAGAATAGTATCAACTAAATGATAAAAGGTTGTATAAGAAGTTATATCAGGCTAAGAAGATGCTTTACTCTAAGAAGATGCTCAGGGAATAGACTATGGTCCACACTGACTCATCCTGGAAGCAGCTCTCAGTTCCTGGACCTGCTGTCATAAACCCAACTGCTGTCTCAGGCCCAAGATGAGTCATTCTGGCTCCCTTAGAAGAGGGATTATATTGAAACCTTGAGGAAGTTTTCAAGTAAAAATAGAGATGATAAATTAATTTATACATTCATGAAGGTTGGATCTGAAAAGATAAGGGAATACGTTCTCTGACCATTTTGTGTTTTTTTGCCTTTTTTCTGTTTTTAAGACATTTAAAATAGTTAAAGAGAGAGTTTCAAAGTGTATTCTTGGGTCCCTCAGTTTCGTTGGGGCCTGCTTGGGGGATCTGAGAAGTCAAGATTACTTTCATAATAATATAAGATGCTATATGCTTTTCCCCTCACATTATTTGTCTGTTAGGTGGCTGCAATTTTTAAGGAAAACAACTGACACTTTGTTGCCAATAATAAAATTCCAGTTTTCAAGAGAAAATTAGAAACTGTGTCTGTTACCGTGAGCTTGACAGTTTCCTAACATTTACTGAGCTTGGAGGTGATATCAATACATGTGGCTTTTGATATTGCAAAATAACATGTGTCCACATTTGGAAGGCTTGCAATAGCTCAGTGAACAAATAGATTCCACATAACGAATGCATGATATTATAAAATTAGAGATGGATAAAGAAATCTATTTGAAGTGTAAGACACCAATGGATTATAATTATAGAGTACAAAAGTTTATCCAGATGACTTCAGGAGGAACCAAGATGGCAGGATAGTGAGAGGGAGCATGTCGCCGGTGCTCCCAGATTCGGAGCTCAGCCAGTGGGAAGACTGCTTCTTGACAAGAAAAGTAGGGCAGCCAAAACTCAACAAAACAATGAGAGCCAAAGTGCAGCGGAATGCGAGGCAGTGGAAAGAGCGGAGGGCGGCGGGGAGCTCAAAGCAGTTCACCTGGTCAGCGGAGAGCGAGACAAAGGCACCATCTTGGCTGAGCCGAAACCAGCGATTATAATCCACCATCAAAAGCAGTCGACATCGGACCATGATGAAGCCCAAGTGGAACCAGATCCACACCTACAATGGTGACGACTGCAAAGGGTAGGACACGAGCCTCAGCCCCTGAAAAGAAAGCGAC
This sequence comes from Glis glis, assembly GCA_004027185.1. Lineage (NCBI taxonomy): Eukaryota > Metazoa > Chordata > Mammalia > Rodentia > Gliridae > Glis > Glis glis. The sequence goes on from PVJS01002233.1 coordinate 18,019, forward strand.
ATGGAGAGACATAGATGAGGAGGCCAGGCACAGGAGCAGCCCAACACCGAGAAAACGAGTGGGTGAAACACGCCCCCCCGGAGTAGCATAGCACTGGCACAGAACACCACAGCACTGGGGACATGGACGGATATGGCATGGCCCCCCAGAACTGCCCAATGAGAACATGGGTGAGTGAGATAAGGGGAGGCAGCGTGTCACCGGCACTCTGAAACTCGGAAATCGGCTGGCGGGAAGACTGCTTCTTAACAAGAAAAGTGGGGCAGACAAAACTCAACAAACCAAAGAGAGCCGAAGAGCAGCGGAGTGTGAGGCAGCGGACAGAGTGGGGGTCTAAACAGAACTCCACGCATTTTGCCTGGTAAGGGGAGAGTGGAGGTGATGGCACCACCTATGAGGGGCCATGCCTAAACCGCGACTCCCAGAGACCAACAGCAAAGAGACAGCAGATCCTTGTGAAACCAGCGACTATAGGCCGCCATTGAAACTGATCAACTCCAGAACATGATGAAGCCCAAGTCAATCCAGACCCACACCTACAATTATGATGGTTTCAAGGGGTGGGCCGTGATCCTCTGCTCCCACAACAAGTGTGATGAGGAGAGACAAAGATGAGGTGGCCATACACAGGAGCAGCCCGACTCTGAGAACAGGAGCCGGTGAGCCACAGGTGCCCATGAGCAGCCCAACACCATCCTGGAACACCCCAGAACTGAGGACATAGGCAGATGAGTAATGCCCCCCTGCTGTGCTGGGGACGAGGGGTGGGCGAGCCCTCCACCCCGTCCCTGGAGACCCCCGGTGCTGGGGAGGTGGGGCGGGTGAGCCCTTGGCCCCGCCCCCAGAGAATCCCTCCACCCGGTGCCAGGGACGCAGGGCGGGTGAGCCCTTGGACCTGCTCCGTCCCTGGAGACCCCCTACCCTGTGCTGGGGATATGTGGTGGGCGAGTCCTTGGCCCTGCCCCTGGAGACTCCCCACCCTGGTGCTGCAGATGCAGGGTGGGCGAGCCCCTGGCCCTGCCCCGGAGTACCCCAGTACTGAGGTCACAGGAGGATGAGCCATGACCCCACACAGGAGGGACTCCAGACAAAGAGAGAAAACCTCAGATGAGCGAAGAAGGTGAACTAACTGGGGAGCGGGAGGGAAGGAGAGGGAAACAAACTGGTGCACAGGATGGACTTACACAAAGATATCGAAGTCAACTACTATGTTGAAAACAGGAAGGAGTGAGGGGGGAAGTGGGGGGGTGGGAATTGGGGGAGGGCTAATTGACCCATGAGTGCATGTATATGTCAACCACCCTAAATCCTTCAAGATGTATGATTGCAATGCACTAATAAAATAAATAAATAAGAAAAGATGACTTCAGATTCCACATTGCAACTAATCTTTATGAAGCTATCACTTGTTGAATTTGAATTTTGGTATACTATTAAAACTACTTAGGACTATTCCAAATAATTATCTCTGGAAATCTGGATGTTCTCTTTACACTTTAACTAAAACAACAATTTCAGTAGATTAAATGCAGAAGGAAACAAAAGAATCCTTATTAAGCCAAACATTAAAAATATTTACAAATACTTATAAAATAATGCTACTCATTTCATACATTATTTTGTTTTTGAAATATAGTTATTGTTCATAAAAATTTTTATGTAAATGTTATGAATAAATAATTTTATCTGCTTTAATTTTAGTAAAGTAAATGTCAACAGATAAAGCCTACAGAGATGCAGGGGAAAGGCCATGTGAGGACCAGGTGGAGACTGGAGTTGTGCATCCACCAGACAAGGGGCATCAAGGACTGCCAGCCATCACCAGAAGTGGAGGAGGCGAGGGAAGATTCTCGCCTGGAGCTTTTGGAGTGAGCGCGGCCCTGCAGCTCTCTTGACCTTTGACTTCTGGCCTCCAGAATCATGAAAGAATAAATTCCTGTTATTTTAAGCCACCAGGTTTCTTTCAACAGCTGCAGGAAAGGCCCTAATACATAGCCTTTAGCTGACAAGGGATAGACTCTTACTTATAATTGTATGTCTCTTTACAACGGGTACTATTTCTGGAATTATATAGACACCTCATCATCATGGCTATATTTAGAAGCTATAGTCTCATGACTGCAGTGTTTTTCTTTATGTGGTTAACAAGTGGCTCATAGGTTCTAATATTTAACCATGCCTGGACGCACATTATATATTTTATATGTTTGATCTTTGAAAGTATTTCACAGTAGCAGTACATTTTTTCCCCAGATGAACTATATAATTTTTTATTAGGTTTCATCTCATTTACTCATAAAGTCTACTCATGTTTCTTGCCAACATTGATCTCTCCTTTTTAATGGCTTGAAGCCCTTCAGGGTCTGGGTTACATATTTTGGCATACCAATCAAATTTGCTCCTGCAGTATCTAGTATCATACAGGTCAGTCCTAGTGGGTAATAATAACTGCCATTTATTGAGCACATAGTATTTCTTTCAGCAATGCCTCAAACAAGTATTAACCATATTTTATAAATGAGGAATTTGAGGTTCAGATAAGTTAACTGACAACGAACATAGGGCAGAATCACAATTGAAATGTGCTGTCTGACTTCAAAGTCTCAAGACTTTCTACTGGAATTTTTTAAAAAAGAAATTTCTGTAAGTCAGTAGTTTGAAATATTTTTCAGAGAAACAATACCTTCCACATGTTTACTTAACCTATCATATATTAACCTATAGTACACCTATACAACAATGTAACAGCCATAAATAGATGTTCACATATGAATTTCAACTTTATTTACTTTGAAAATATGTTTTCCAGTTGGGGCAACAGAATTTAGAAATTTATTTTTATTTTTTGTGTGGTACTGGGGATTGAACCCAGGGGCAGTCTACCTCTGAGCTATACCCTCAGCCCTATTTTATTTTTGAAACAGGGTCTCACTAAGTTGCGGAGAGCCTCACTAAGTTGCTGAGGCTGGCTCTGAAGCTGTGATCCTCCTGTCTCAGCCTCCCGAGTACTGGGATTAAAATTCCATATTACTGTAAACCAACTGAGTTCTCCTTGGTTTGGTAGGATTTGGGGGGGGAGTGAGGATAGAGGTTTAAGGTCATGAAAGATAACCCAGAGGTTTGGGGAGCAAAATGCTTTGGAAGGGTCCTTCATGGTCTGGATAGATCAGACACATCACAGATATCTCTGGGCTCCAGACTCTCCCCTTGTCCTTACTTTAAGAAGAGTTCTGTGGTATGGTGGTTTTGTCTGCAGGTGTTCAATTCTACAGCATACATCAGTTGATTCTGCTGGGGGGTTCTCTCCTCTGCTTTACTGCTTAGTAGAATAAAATCTCACAGCTTTTCCAAAACAATTGAAACAAGCACAGAGCCCAGAGCCCTTTAGGTAAACTTAATGGGTTTTAACCATTATTAACACCTGTGGAAAAATACAGGGCAGAAAATAAGAAAAAAGTATAGCAAGTTAATAAGTCTCTCAAAAGCAGCTGCTCCTAATTTTCACTGCATGCAAATGAATAAGTGCTCACTTATCTTTTTTTTTTTTTTTTTGCGGTACCGGGGATTGAACCCAGGGGCATTTTACCTCCGAACTACACCCCCGGCCCTACTTTTTATACTTTAATTTGAAACCGGGTCTCACAAAGTTGCGGAGGGCCTCACTAAGTAGCTGAGGCTGGCCGCGAACCTGGATCCTCCGGTCTCAGCCTCCCAAGTACTGGGATTACAAGTGTGCGCCACCACGCCCGGCTATCTTTTTTTTATTCTACAAATCCATCTCTGCTTCTAGGAACTCCAAATAATATTCTCTTCCTTTTTTTTTCTCTTCTAGAATGTGTGGCTTGAGTCTCAGTCTTTTAGAAAACAAGTCTCCAGCCCATGTCATCCCTTCTCCATTGTCTGGCTCTTGAAATGAAATGCTATCCTTTTTTATTTTGGAGTTTTTTAATTAGCCTCTTGGGGGCAGCAATCCCTCAGCACTGAATGACATTTTTTTCTTTTTTCCGGATGGGATGATGCTAAATTTCAAGAGGAATGGTGGCGGCCTGTTTTGTCTTCTTTAGTGGTTTGTTGTGATGTTGCTGTTTTAACTCTATGCTTCAATCCATTAACTGAAATAATAAGCTTATGAAGCAAAGTCAGATGTCTGTGTAAATTAACAAAGAACAAATGTGCATGTTGAAAGAAAGGAGCCATTGATAAATTGGCTCACAGCTTAATTTAGATTACTTTCATTTTTTCTGAAAACCAATAGTGTAAAATTTATTTTTCCCATTAAATCATCCAAAGAATTGGATTTTTAAAAACTCTTTTATGTGTTTGTTTCCATACCTGACTACAACCTCCATGAAGCAAAAGTTTATGGGTATACTTGTAATTTATTTTTTTAACTAGCTCAATACTCTTGCATTTAGGTATTTATGCAGGCACTTAATAGGATGAAAGCTAATGGCTTGAATTAAATTATCTTGATAAATATTTGTGTGTCCATTTTAGGGTGAGCATAATGCCAGATAATTAGGACACAAAACTAGATAAGATACAATTCCTTTATTTTCAAACATACCTCTTGTCTTTTTTACCTTTGTGTACTAAATCTTTATGTATTAATTTCAATTGGTAATGGAGTCATATGGTTCCAAATTAAAACAATATCTAGAGAATTTATATTGAGAAGTGCAGGCCTTACTTAAACCTCCATACCATCCCACCCTCTAATCTGATCAATCTGCATTTGGCAATCATTTCATTTAATTCCATGTGTAGTCTTTTAGTGTTTATGCAGCCAGAAGCAAACATGTACATATACATACATTTTATTTCCCTTATTTTTTAATACAAAAGTTAGTATATAAACCATTTGGACCTTGCTTTATCACCTAAAGTGTGCTAAATATCTTTTTATATTTTTACATAGAGAATTGTTTTAATGGCTGCATAGTATTCCATTGTGTGAATAATTATTTAACCCAGAATTTCTCACCCTTGGTGTTATGCTCGGTCCGGTGTTGCAAGGAAAAAGAGGAGTGTGACTGGATTTGGAGGGTCGATTTATTCAGCCACGGTTAAACAGGCTAGCCAGGCTAGGGACGCAGTCCAACGCAAAGTTAGGAGCTGCGACCCCGAACTAGTTTCACACAGAGTTATTAAAGGCAAAAACCACACGCAGGTGGTCGGGGATGGGGGGAGCTTGTTGCCTAAGTTACAGCCAATGGGGTGCTGACAAAACCACTAGTCTGAAGTAAGCAGGAGTTGTGTTATTTTTTGATTGGCTCAAGCTAGGAAGGTACGTTATGTCTGGAACATGGCCCAACTTCGAGTTAGGAAGGTACATTATGTCTGTGTATTAGTCAGGATTCACCAGATCAACAGAATTCACAGAATGAAGGGAAAAAAAAAGGATTTATTAGATTAGTTCACAATGCAGTCCAGAATTTCAACTGCACGTGAAGAGTCAGAGGAATTAGCAGCTGGTCGGGTGGTCTAACAGCCGGAGCCCCAGGATTGAAGCAACCACCAAAATTCAGTCCAGTCCAAAATGTGAAGACAAGGAAGCTCCTCGGAGAAACGACAGTGAAGCTTCAGTTCAAAGTCCAGTCCAAGATATGAAGACAAGGAAGCTCCTCGGAGAAACGATGGCGAAGCTTCAGCTCGAAGGCTGGAGGCCGAGGATCCAGACGAGAGCAGAAGATCAAGAAGCTCCTCAAGGAAATGGCAAAATTGCAGACTGACGATCTCAAACGAGAGCAGATGCGTTCTCTTCAGGAAGAGTAGTGGCTACTTCTACGCGGCTTTCTCCTTCTTTTATCCAAGTCTTGCACCTATCAGAACCCTGCTACCCACATTCAGGGCAGGACTTCTGGTTCAATCCACTGTTACACAACCAAAGTCACATGATCTGGGGTGAGTCAAGTTGACAAACCAGACCAACTATCACAGTCTGGAACATGGCCCAACACTTCCAGGATGTTGGGGTTAGGTAAGCAGGATGTTAGTTCATGCTTCAGGGGTTGTGCTATACGCTCTTTTCACTGATTGGTTGTTCTGGGCCTGAGGGGAATTCCAGATCAGGTAGAACATGGAGTCACTCTTGTTAGGGCTCTCTAGGGCCCTATACTTGGCACTATTAATATTTGGGCTGGATACTTTTTTGTTGTGGAGGACATTTGTCCTGTGCAATGTAGGATATGTAGCAGCATCCTTGGCTCTTACTCACCAGATGCCAGGAGTGCTCCCCTCCCCAGTTGTGACAACCCCAAATAAATCACTCCTGGCTGAGAACCCCTGGGTAAAATAATTCTCTGATGAGGAACACTTGGGTTGTTTCCAATCTTTGATTATCTCAAACTATGCAGTGATCATCAACTTGCATACATATTATATGTTTCCAGGGCTATCTGTAGCATAAATTACCAGCCATGGGTTTTCTGAGTTAAAGTGAAATTATGTTTTAGGTTTTGGAAATATTGCAACGCTTCCCCCACCATAGAAGTCATGCTGTTTGGGATTCCCACGAACACTGTATGAGGTTGGGATTTCGTTTCTAAGAAACAGTTGGATCCACGAAGAAGAATGTATGAATGAGGTATGCCAAAAGGCCATTGCGTCCCTTTTATTAAAGAAATCTGGGTGTTGGTGCTAAGGAAGAGGGAGTGACATGCAAGTCCCATGGTTTTGTGTAGGAGCCCTTCCTAGGCTTTCCCATTAACCTATTTAGGAAGGTTTCCTTTCCAGGCAAAGATGTTTGCCTTAGGGAGGAAGAATGGATTAAATCACAGGAGGCTTTGACTAGCTCGCACCAAGAAGCTATAACCTCCCGCTCTCAGTCAGGAAGCACGTGAAAAGAAACCTGACTGGGACCAAGTGGGAGGTTGCAAAAACTCCTCATAGAAATTCAACTCAAAGTGGTAGGACCACCTCGTTCACCTAGGTCGACTCTAAGTGGACCTTTCTGTCCCCCCCCAGCAGCAGGGGGCGGGCGGTGCCTCCAGGATGTTCAACCACTGACTAGTTTCTTTCTCTTGGCCTCCTGACATTTCCATCTTACTGAGATCAAAGGCCTGCGCTGTAGTAATCAGAGGCCGAAGACGAGGAAGAGCACACTGGAACTGGCAGATCCCGAAGCATGATGTGAGATGCAGCAGGGTAGGAGGTAAGAGGGAGCTTCGTAGAGGATGCGGTGAGTCTGGATTCTTTGAAACACGGAGCTAATCAAAGTGTGCTAGCAGGGAAGTAGGGATGGGATAGGCTTTGTCTGTGCATTAGGCAAAGCTGATGGCACACGGGGGACTCAGCAGGGTTGGAAGAGGCTTGGGGCCTGGACTTGGAAGACCACTGTAAGGATCCATCAGAGAGAGGACGGAGGAGTGTGCAGAAGCAGAGGAGGGAGAGCGGGCAGAGTGCACACGGGAGGGCTCCTCTCAGCTCACCGAGCTCTGGCCTTGCTCCTCCTGCCTCAGCTTAGAACATACATCAGACTAATGATTTCTCTACTTGGAATCCTCCAGTGCTCCCATGTCATTTTGAGTAAAAACGGAGTTGGTTATAATGGCCCACCATGCCCTACCGAACCTGCTAGACTGAGACCCCAGGGAGACTGGGGCGAGGGAATGTGCGCAGAGCAACTTCTCTCCCCTTCTATCCTTCAGTTATGCAGGGCTGGGGAGCACCGGAGCACTGGGCACAGGTGCTGGGAGCTTGTTGGGAGGGATGGGAAGATGGGAACTTGATGTGTGTGAAGTCCTCTCCTTGCCTTTGGTGTAGGTGGCAGTGACAAAGGTAACAACCAGAAACAACCAAATTAGCTCCGATTCCGCAGTAGTTGGGCTTGCTGGCAGGTTGTAACCGATATACCATTTCCAGAATGTTTCCTCCTATTCCTTCTGGTCCTATGTGAATCTATTCCAAGGCTTATTCTTTCTGGACTATATTCCTAAGGCTTTTATATCCTTGTTACTCTATTTATTACAAAAAAAAATAAAGAGACAAAGGAGGTTGGTATATTTCATTCAGGAAAGTACTGTTAAAATGTCAGGAAATAGTGAAGGGAATTCAAGAAATGTAAAAGGAAACCGTATTTTGGGATAATGTTTTGCTTAAATTTGTTAGCAGCCTCAAATTATTCTCTGTTTCTCTGTAGAGGGATTATTTAATCATAATAATTGAGATTTTCATTTCTAGGGCAATTTAAAGTGTTTTGTGAAGGTTTCACATTGACTCGTTATTATTAACCTCAGGGAGCAGAGAAGTGTGGAGAAACATTACATGAAGGGAGGGAGCTCTTTAAATCCCGAGAGACTTAAACACAGGAGAATATCAGCTATTTTAGAAAAAAAAAATAAAGCACTTAACACAAACAGCCTTGGGAGATTCGTAAACACAGAAGCTTGACACACAACAAGCCTGACTTGAACTGACAATATTGAAGGGGTAGAATTAAGGTGTTTAAACTCCCCTGAGACTCAAGTCTGTCTTTAAATCACTTTCCATGTACTTTCTGTTCTTGAAATAGGAATTAACCAGGCCAATACATAAATGACACCCCCTTATAATCGCTACTGTGAAAGCCTCAGGGGAAATTATACAGTTTTCTAGACCACGCCCTTGGTCTTTTGAGAGTCTGTTCAATTCTCTGCTCAATCCTGACTCTCCTCAACCACCTCGGCCAAGAGTCATTTCAGGGACCTTCATCCCTTAAGATATCCGGGTGTTGTTATACAGGCCAGCTGTAATCAACATCCATCTTTGATGACTGGTGTGCTTTTTTTTCCCCTTTTCTTTGTTTTTTGTCTGTCTTTCCCACTCAAGGGTGGAATGTCTGAAAGACAAGGTCTGTCTGGCTCACTTTGGTGTCTGTCACCAACAGCGCAGGTTGTGGAGCATGGTGTCCAACAGGTGTACAAAATTAAGGAAGGCACGCATGGCTTTTCCCAGCTCAGTTTTCCTTATACACATTTCTATGGTTGTCTTTGAAATATTTCCATATTAAATAGTACCAGAGATTATTGCTCATCTATCTTCCCACATGGTTAGTGGTGAAGCATCGGCAAATGGCTTTTCAAGCACAAGCATGAACTTCACTGTTATCCTTATTGTCCGTGTCTCTATACCTTCTTTTTTTTAAAAAAAATTATTTTATTAGTGTGTTGCAATTATACATCACAGTGAGGTTCAGTGTGATAAAAACATACATACACACAGCTCTTGGTGTCTATACCTTCTTTTTTCATTCACTATACATGTTAGTTGTTATTCCTCCCACTACCTGAACTATTGATTTCTCCTCCAGATTCCTTATGATTTGACCACAATTCCTTTATGCATTACATAATATGTGTTACATACCTTACTTGTAATGTTTGTAACATCGTAATTCATCCTGTATAGTGCTATTTCCTTCCTTCCTTCCTTCCTTCCTTCCTTCCTTCCTTCCTTCCACCTTCCTTCTGGTACTGGGGATTGAACTCAGGGACATTCTACCTCTGAGCTACACCCCAAGCCCTTTTTATTTTGAAATGGGTCTCACTAGGTTGCTGAGAGTCTCACTACATTGCTGAGGCTGTCCTGTCCTCGAACCTGTGATCCTCTTGTCTCAGCCTCCCAAATACTGGGATTACAGGCCTGTGCTACCATGCCCAGCTAAGATGCTGTTCTTAATTCTTACTTTGTATGGAGAACAGGGCAAATATGCAATTGGAAATACTACTGAATAATAGTGTGTTGTTGTAAAAAACAAAAACAAACACAGAAAACCACAAAACTACCAGAATATGCTTGTCTTTTTAGCAAGTGTTAAAGATGTGGTCTGCTCTCTCTCTGTTTGATTCCACATTGGAAAGGAGACTGAGGTGCCCCCACGCCCCTCTCAGATGGTTTACAATCCCAGTGTGAATGATATAGATGCTTTAAGACAGAAAATATTTTCCCTCAATATTCAGAAGAGAGAGTCTGAGTATATTCAATTCAAGCTATTGTAGAGATGTATATTAAGCACTGTTTGTTTAGATTGAATACAGAGCACAAAGGGCTAATTCGAGATAAAATATACTTTGTATGAAACCCACATTTCTTCCTTTAATTCATGTTATTAAACAATAATCAAGTCTGGGGTGTTTTCTATTAGGCAGGTATGACTGGAGCATTTATCTTTTTTTTTTTTTTTGGTACCAGTGATTGAACCCAGGAGCTACACCCCGGCCCTATTTTATTTTTTTTTTTTTTTTTTGCGGTACTGGGGATTGAACCCAGGGGCATTCTACCTCTGCGCTACACCCCCGGCCCTATTTTTTATACATTATTTTGAAACCGGGTCTCATGAAGTTGCGGAGGGCCTCACTAGGTAGAGAGAGAGAGAGAGACAGGGAGAGAGACAGAGAGAGAGAGAGAGCTGAGGCTGGCCATGAACCCGGATCCTTCGGTCTCCGCCTCCCAAAGTACTGGGATTATAAGTGTGCGCCACCACGCGCGGCTTTTTATTCTTTATTTTGAAACAGGATCTTACTGAATTGCTGAGGGTCTCACTAAGTTGCTGAGGCTGGTCTCGAACCTGTGATCCTCCTTTCTCAGCCTCCCAAGTACTGGAATTACAGGCATGTGCCACCACGCCCGGCTGCATTTGTTGTTTTTGAGTCACTCAGACCATTGTCTTCGGGTCCCTTTTCTGACTGATAGGCTTGAGGGAATTCCTTTCCTCTGTCTAAATGGCAGCAAACCCATTGGTCAGTTGGCGAAGGGATAAGAACAGAGCTCTACAATAGACAGCTCAGAAGAAAAAGCAGCCGCCGCTCTATTTATGTGGACATGAGGGTGTGTGAGCCCGGTCTCCATGCTATCTGCAGACATCTCACAATCCCAGGGGTCCGGAAGTCGCTTGGGCTCTTGGGAAAGTGGTCTGAGGCTCAGGTCTTCATCAGTAATGGCCTGAGGGGTGCTCTAGGGAAGACTCGGGGGACCTGGTGCTCCAGGCACTGGCTTGGATGCGGGCCCTTGAGGTCTGCCATGAATACGCTGCAGTTATTTTGAAAAGACAGCCCCGGAGTGCATGAAAGTGAATCAGACATCGGGTCAGCAGCGGAATGGAGAGGTGACTGTGGCCTGTAGGTAGGTGGGGGATGGGCATTCTGCGGGAGAAGAGAAATTACGAAATAGGTGTTGAAATTAACTTTTGCCTTAAGCTTTTTTTTCTTTTTAAATCTTGGGATCAACCTGCCCATTACCCAGAATCGCCAAGAGAGCTCTTCCACGAAGTAAATAAGCCATAAAACATTCACATACATTTTCCATTTCACATTTATAGCCTAGCTAGATGAAATATTCAGCGAGTTAATTGAAAATAAATAATTTTGCAAATTTTCCTTACTTTAACCTGGAGTCATTTTGCTATTTTTCATATAAAACATTAGTTATAAGACATTTGTCCTGTGCCATTACCCTTTCAATCATTTAAACATACACAGACTGTAATTCTATAATTATTGGTTGTTACAATGTGAAGGCTTAGTTTTTAAAATGTTAAGTTAGGTTCAAAAAGGATGATATGAAATGGAAATGTATTTGTTATATCTCAGCACAATCTAAGTAAAATAGTTTCTAGTCACATTACACAAACATTGTGGCTTTTTTCTTTATGACAGTGGACAAAGCAATTGTTCCCTCATCAATTATTCTCATAAAAACTTCAAGATGTTTCAAAATCTATCATAGATGACTGACCTACTGTCACTTTAAGAATAAAGTATAGGGAGCTGGGTGGGGTGGTGCATGACTGTAATCCAAGTCTTGGGAGGGTGAGACAGAAGGATCACAGGTTCAAGGCCAGTTTCAGTAACTTAGTGAGGCCCTCCATAACTTAGTGAGACCCTGTTTCGAAATAAAAAATAAAATAGGGCTGGGGGTGTAGTTCAGAGGTAGAATGCCCCTGGGTTCAATCCCCAGTACCACGGCAGGGGGTGGGGAGGATAAGAATAAGGTTTAGAGAAGGAAAAACAAAACAAATCTCTTGTGAAACAGTATTTTAATAAGGAAAGGCATTCGATGGCCACTTTGCCTATTTGAATGAATCTAGCTAATTAAATGTTCACTTTATACAAAATTGAACCAGAAAATCATTTAGATTCAAATTCAGAAGCAAATTTTATTCAAAACAAGATCTGATATAAGGATTTTGTCAAGTGTGAAATTCCCAACTTTGAATCATAGCTAGTCTTTATACTTTTATTAAAAAATAGTCGATATGAAAAGAAAAAGTAATGCTTATTTTTTATGTACAGAAACCCTCCTCTATATGAATTATTTAGTTTATAAAAATTTAGAAAGTTGATTTAGATGTATTTCAATGAAGCAGTTCTAAAACACCTTAAAGCTGAATATTTGCTAGCTCCGGTATAGGTCTGGTTTTCTTTAGTTTATAAGAGGAATTGACCCTGGCCTTTTCTGTTCTCCAGTTTTTTTTTTCTTTTTCTCTATCTAATAACTCTATGTTAAAGAATGGCCAGTTTTATTAAGGTTGTGCTTCTCAGTCTTTAATGTGAATGTGAACCACCAGGATCTTGCCAAAACACAGATTCTACTCAGCAGGCCTGTGGCTGGGCCCGAGATGAATTCTAACAAGTTCCCAGGTGTTGCAGGACCACACTTGAAACATCAAAAACTGCAGAAATGCTTTATATGTTCAGGACTCATTGAAAACCTGCTGAGTTGAGGCCAGCCTGGGTAAGCTGGCCATGAAATGTACCTTATAGAAATAATTCCCCTTGTCTCAACTTCTTACTGCTTTAAAAGTACAGACCATGGAGTTTCCTTATCTATCTATCTATCATCTATCTATCTATCTATCTATCTATCTATCTATCTATCATCTATCTATCTATCTCTGTCTATCTATCTATCTATCTATCTATCTATCTATCTATGTCTTTAGGCAAAGGCCAATTCATTCTTTCAAAGAAAAATAGTCTTCCATTATAAAATCATACTTAAACTGTGAATAGCCAAAGCAATCCTAAAACAACATCAAAGACCAAATAAATAAAGCTGGAGGCATCATACAACCTAGCTTCAAAGTATACTACAAAGCTACAATAATCAAAACTGCATAGCACTAGCATAAAATCATGCATATACCATTGGAAAAGAGTAGGAAGATCAGAAATAAGTCCATGAATTTACTATCAGCTGATTTTCAATAAAGATGTCAAGAACATACAATGGGAAAAGGACAGTCTTCCATAAATGATGCTGGAAAAACTGGGTTTCCACATGCAGAAGAATGAAATTAGAGCCTTATCTCACACCACACAAATCTCTCGAAAGAGATTAAACACTTAAATATAAGACCTGGAATTGTAAAACTACTAGAAAACATGGAGAAAAGCTCCATGACTTTCATCTGGACAATGATGTTTTGGATCTGACCCCAAAAGAATAGCAACAACAACAACAAAAATAGACAGATGGGATGACATCAAATTAAAAAGGTTTGGCACAGCAGAGGAAACAATAAGCAAAGTGAAGACACAACCTATAGAAGGGAGGATATTTGTAAACCTTACATCTGATAAAGGGTTAGATTCAAAATATATAAGCCACTCTAGCAACTCAACAGTAAGAAAACAACTAAACAAAGCTGATTAAAAATGGGCAAAAGATCTGAACACACTTCTCAAATGGCCAACAGTTATAGCTGTTGAAATGAAATGAAATAAAAATGAAAATTAAAGACATCCAAGGAGTCGATAGCTATATGAAAAAATGCTGGACATCAGTAATCATGACGCAAACTAAAACACCGTGAGCTATCTATCACCTCGCATGTGTTAGAATGGCTATTGTCAAGAAGAGGAAAGAGAACAAATGTTGGAGAGGATGTGGAGAAAAGACCTTTGTGAGAGCCATTGTGGAAAACAGATATGGAGTTTCCTCCAAAAATTAAAATAGAGCTAAAAACATGATCTGCCAGTCCCGCTACTGGACACATACCCAAAGGAAAGGAAATCAGTATGTTGAAAAGACATCTGTACTCCCATGTTCATTGCGGCACTACTCACAACAGCCGAGATGTAGAATCAACGTGTCTACCAGTGGATGAGTGGATAATGAAAATGTGGCTTATAAGTACAATGTGATACTATTTTTTTTTTTTTGCAGTACCAGGGATTGAATGCAGGGGCGTTCTACCTCCGCGCTACGCCCCCGGCCCTATCTTTTATACTTTATTTTGAGACCGGGTCTCACGAAGTTGCCGAGGGCCTCACTAAGTAGAGAGAGAGAGACAGAGAGAGAGAGAGAGAGAGAGAGAGAGAGAGAGAGAGAGAGCGTGCGCATGCACGCGCGTGCGCGAGCTGAGGCTGGCCGCAAACTCGGATCCTCTGGTCTCCGCCTCCCAAAATACTGGGATTACAAGCGTGCGCCACCACGCCTGGCGAATGTGATACTATTAATTGTGTTTAAAAAGAAGGAAACACTGGACACAGTGGCACACCCCTAGAATCCCAGCTACTCAAGAAGCTGAGACAGGAAGATCTCAAGTTTGAGGGCAGCCTCAGCCACTTAGCAAGACCCCATCTCAAAATAAAATTAAAAAAAATGAAAGGATGGAGGGTACAGCTTAGTGGTAGAGCACTCCTGGATTAAATTCCCAGTACAGCTCAATAAATAAGTAAATGAATATGAAAAATGAAAAGGAGATTCTGTCATTTGCAATGTCGTGGATGAACCTGGAGGACACTGTGTTAGGTGACATAAGCCGGGCACTAAAAGACAAATGCCTGATGGTCTCGCTTACCTGTGGACTCCTGTGGACTTTCGGTTCTTGGTAGTGGAGACGAGAATGGAGGTTACTAGAGGTTGGAGAGGAGAGTTTGGGATGATGTTAGCCAAAGGGCACAGCATTTCTGTTAGGTAGGAGGAGTGAGTTCAAGAGATTTATTGTACAACATGGTGACCATAGTTAATGACAATGTCCTGTATGCTTGAAAATTGCTAAGAGAGATTTTAAGTGTTCTTACCACAAAAAGTTATGTGAGAAAATGAATAAGAATGTTAATCAGCCTGGATTAACCATTCTAGGATACATATATGTTAAGTAGCCTGGTTTAACCATTCTATGATATATATATATATATATATATATTTCAAAACAACATGTTGTATGTGGTAAATATATACAATTATTTTGTCAATTAAATTTTAAAAGTCAGCCGGGTGTGGTGGCGCATGCTTGTAATCCCAGTACTTGGGAGGAGGAGACCAGAGGATCCAGGTTCGCGGCCAGCCTCAGCTACTTAGTGAGGCCGTCTGCAACTTCGTGAGACCTGGTTTCAATAAAGGATAAAAAATAGGGCCGGGGGTGTAGCGCGGAGGTAGAACATCCCTGGGTTCAATCCCCGGTACTGCAAAAAAAAAAAAAAATTAAGTCAAAAAAATAAAAAGTCCTTTCATATATTGTTTAGAAAAAGATCATACTTTAAAATTTAAAATTCTAGAAATGAATCTCATTAGTTATAAAGCAAAAACTCTCTCCTTGGAATAATTCTAAAATCTACTAAGAAAGTAGCAGAACTTGTGTCTCTTGACTGGAAAGTATTAATTATTTTTTAAAATCCAGGAAGTAACAAGAGAGGATCTTTTATTCCCAGAAATGGATTTGCCTTAGTTTCTGAACATCCACATCTATAGAAAGGTTCTATCCCCGGGGCTCCAGGATTTCTGTCTGTCATACAGAGAGTGTGTTTTAAATTCATTGTAAGCTATAATCCTTTCTGCAATTTTGAGAGGGAAAGTATGATTCATTTTACCCTTGATTTGTTCTGCAAACTGGTAAGTACTGTGTAAGCAAACAGGAAGCAGAGTGTCATCTGTCCTGTATTACAAAAAGATATTTGAAGTTCTAATACATTTTAAAATTCTATACAAGATGTTGAGGAGAAAGAAGTATGAGAAGTTTCCCACTCAGCGGTGTAAGTGCACTTTTGTTTAAATAATATTCCAATGCCATGTGTTAAAGTACTGAAAACCCCATTTGACCTTCAAATTTGACTTACAAGTTCAACTTCAACTCCAGGAAGGAGTTGGATACAGAACTGCTGTGCTGTGGACCAGCACAATCTTTGCTTATTTTGATTATTCCTTTCTGTGTAATGAAATCATTTAGATTGTAAGCACACCTTTTATGGATCTGTTTTCAAATTGACAAATGGCTTAGTGCATCATTTCTTAAACTGTGATTCTGGAAACCAGCAGTATCAGCATCACCCGGGAACTTGTCAGAGATGCAGATTCTCGGGTCCCTCCCAGGCCCACCAGGTCAGAAACTCTGGGGTGGGGGAATGGGGGGTGGATCCCAGCAGTCACTCTCCAGGTGATTCTGATGTCTGCCCAAGTGCAAGAATCATTGGTTCAGTTAAATCTTTTTCTTTTCATTGTCACTCTTTGGTAATTACTTTTTTAAAAAATTGGTGCATTGTAATTATACATCTTGATGAAGTTCAGGTTAATAGAGGCATACAAGCACACAGCACACGTTGAGCCTCTCCCAGTTCCCGGCCTATTCCCTCCCCCTCCCCTTCTCCCCTGCTCAGCACAGTGATTGACTTTGATAAGTTTGTGTATGTGCATCATGTCCATTGAGGTGTTTCCCTCTTCCCCCTCCCGTCTCCCTCAGTTAGGTTCCCTTTTTCACTCAACTAAGGTTTCTCCTCCTTTGTCTGGAGTTCCTCCTATGTTCCAATTTCTCCCTAGTTTCCGCATATTAGGGAGAGCATTCAACTTTTCACTTTTTGTGACTGACTAATCTCACACAGCATAATGTTCTCCAGCTCCATCCATTTCCCTGCAAATGAAATAATTTTGTTCTTCTTTATGGCTGTTGATGGACATCTTGGCTGGTTCCATAGTTTGGCAATTGTGAATTGTGCAGCTATAAACACAGATATGCCTCCATTACTCTGGTAGTTTGGTTTCCATTCTTTTGGGTAGATATTGAGGAGTGGTATCAAAATAAAACCTGGAAGTTAGACCAGAGACCTTGCAGCTACTTGAAGAGGGCATAGGACCAACACTCCAACACATAAGCATGGGTAAAAACTTCCTCAACAAGACCCCAAAGGCACAAGAAGTTAAAATGAGGATTAATACTTGGGATTGCATTAAACTGAAGAGCTTCTGTACAGCAACAGAAACTATAAAGAACCTCAAGAGAGAGCCAACAGAATGGGAGATCTTTGCCAGCTATTCCTCTGATAGAGGACTGATATCTATAATATACAGAGAACTCAAGAAACTCACCACTAAAAACACAACCCAATCAAAAAATGGGCAAGTGAACTAAAGAGACACTTCAGAAAAGAAAAAAAATATGAATGGCCATTAGATGTATGAAAAAAGTTCACCATCATTAGCAATCAGCAAATCAAAACTACTCTGAGATTTCACCTAATGCCAATTAGAATGGCAATCATTAAAAACACAAACAATAACAAATGCTGTCTGAAAATAAGGATGTGGAGAAGTAGGAACTCTGATACACTGTTGGTGGGATTTCAAATTAGTGCAACCACTTTGGAAAACAGTGTGGAGGGAAGATTGGGAAGATTGAGAGTCAACCTACCATTTGACCTCAGCTATACTACTCCTGGGTTCAGTTAGATTTAAATCAGCTGATCTTAACAGGGGTAATTGTGCCAGCACCCCCGCCTGGGAATGGAGTACTACTGCCATCTAGTGTCTACAGGCCAAGAATGCAGCGTAACATCTTAAAATGCCCCCCACCCCGGCCCCAGTAAAGAATTAACAAGCCCCCCAAAAGATCAACAGTATTGTCCTGAAGTTGAGAAATTTCGGAATAAATCCATTATGGGGATTTTTTGAAAGTAGCTAAAGTAACTCAGCATAAAGCCAGCATGAATTAGCAAAGTCTAGAATTCGGGCTTTGCTATTAGTGGTTGTGTGGTTTTACATTCGTCCCTCCGTGTGTCAGTTCCATTTGTCTTATTAATGGGGTGGGGATAACCCTTGCCGATTGCATGGATTACTATGAGGATCTGAGGAGAGCATGTGTATGAACACCCTTTGTAAACTGTAATGCGAATTAAATTGAACTGAAGGATTTTTCCCAGTGGGAGGAAGTATAGCCCAGAAGTGGGAGAGAGATGCTAAAAAGGGCTACAGCATCTGACTCAGCTGCCTGAAAATAACCAGATTCCTTAATGTAAATCTGATTTGTGTCAGAGATGATCCTGAATGTTTCTCCCATTCTTCCCTGCGACTCCTTCACCTTCGCTTTTCAAGTTTTCAGTCACCGCATGATGCAGACCGAAGTTGCTCCTGGCTTCTCCTTATCTCAAATTTCAGCATGCCTCAGAACCACCAGGAGATTCTTGTTAAAGCTCCTTAAAATAAAGATCACTGGGCTCCATCCCCCAGAGTCTCTGACTCAACAGGTCTGGGAGGCTCCTAAAAAGTTGCATTTTCTAACAAGTTCCCATGTGATGCTCCTGTTGCTGGTCCAGCGACCACAAGCTTAAGAACTGCTCTGCCCTGTTATTAACTGGAAGACAGAAGATAATGGTTAGGTTGTTCATTTCTAATTGTCACTGGCAAGCTTTGGCTACGCACATGTCAATGGTTCATTGCCAAGTCTTTTTCGACACAAAGAATAGCTTCTATATTCCTGGCAAGTGAAAACATCTCTCATTAATTCCTTGCCTAAAAAGGCCCATTTATTTCTCTTCCCTATTCCCAGTTATGTTAACGATTCTTAGCAATTCAGTATTGATAATGGCTTTGGCTTGTTCTCTTTTAATTGAGGCCACTCTACTTAAGTAATCATATTTAATGGCAGAGGGTGCACACTTGGCTTAAGCAAGGACAGGATGTGCGGCTGTATTTTAGATAAATGATAGTTTTACTGCATCCGTGTTTATCCTTAATTCAGGAATAACTGCACTATCAAAAAGCAAACACAATGAAAATGGAGGGACAGGTCTGACCTGCAATCTTTGTATTTGATATGTACATGGACACAGGGTGGGATGTGTACTGTTTGACCCAGAGTCAGTTGGGATGTTTGTCTAATATGCAGTTTCCTAGGCCCCTCCCCGCATGCGCGAGTGCTGGAATAGCTGCTGCTGGAGAGGGTCTCTGAGAGGGGGCCTGTGCTGCTTCCCTCAGGCTGAGCCCAGGGAGGGAGCAGGAAACCCGCTGCATGCATTTGAGGCCAGTTGGCAGGCAGCATCAGACAGAGCACGCACTTATCTTGTGGAGCGCCCCAGTGTCCCTGGCACTGTACCACCCCAGAGCCACACAGAGGAGCAGAGATGGTGGCTGTTGGTCCAGTCAGAGAGGCCTCAGATGATCCTACAGTGTGTCCCTGTGGCACAGGTGAGCACCCCACAATTTCTCAGACTCCCAGGGAACAGCTGAGCGACAGCTAGTAGGCATGACATGGCTTTGCTGTCAAGGGAAGCAACTAGAAGACCAGAAATGCTGAGGAACTGTCACGTGCTGGTGGCCCCCAGAAGTTCATGCCAGGAGACTGGGTCCTCAGGGTGCTTCAGCTTTGCCTTTGTCCACAAAGGTGAGCTTCCCTGAGGAGCGAGAAAAAGCCTGAGATCCCAGTGTGTGTGTGTGTGTGTGTGTCTGTGTGTGGGAGGGACTTGAGGTACGCTGCAGCTGAGAACACTCCATGGAGGCTCATACCTGCATCCCTGGATGCACTGGGGGTATGTGACCCACACAGCCACATCTGGATGTGCAAATCCAAGTTCTTACGTATTTCAGAAAACAAACAAACAAACAAACAAAAAACACTTATTTGGGGAAGGGAAGACACATAAAGTAGAAGCAAATTTATTTTGCTATCATGAGTATCTTTGGGGTCTAGATTATAACCCCCCAAAAGTAGCCATCAAAGCTACGGATGGCTTGAATATACAGATAAAATGTGTCTAAATTGGCAAGTGGAATCCTCTCTCATTAGGTTGAGCACAGCCTAGTGTGTTTAACATTCCAGGTGTGTCCTGTGCGGTGCTAAGAACCACCTGAGCCTCACACACCGGAAGGGGTCTAGCAGTGAAGAAGTGTGTGTGTGTGTGCGCTAGGAAGTGTGTGTGTGTGTGCGTGTGCATGTGTGTGTGTGTGTGTGTGTGCTAAGAAGTGTGTGTTTATGTGTGTGTGTGTGCGTGTGCATGTGTTCGTGTGCGTGCTAGGAAGTGTGTGTGTACTAGGATGAGGTTTCCCGATTTCCTCATAATAAATTCAGTAGGTTCGAATTTCTGGGAGACTAAAGTTGTCAAGGAGGTCCCAATGGGATCATCCCATCTGTAGAGTGTCGTGTTACCTGAGCCAGGTCGACTATGAAACTGTGTTGTTCTACTGAAAGTGTGAAGTTGTGGTATCGGCAGGCCTGTGAAATGAATACGTCTGTTATTTCCAGGGAAAACGTGAATGCTGTCAAACATTAAATGTGTGTAACTCGCCTGGCATAGTACGTGCTCTATTGTGCCTGTGATTAAAATTACCTTTTTTAAATGAGCATATACGTTATGACAAAATTCATGGTAATGCACGAAAATGCCCAGGACCAACAAGGAGGTGAGCAGGGTCCCCGGACCTGCCCTACCTGGGCTATGGCTTCAAGACAGACTGAGGTGGAGATGAATTAGTCAGGGGGAGAGAACACACAGGAAATGAAAGGACTACTTCCAGAAGCCAGAGCTTCATGCCTCTGTGTGGACTCAAGAGAGTTCTAGTGACTCATTTACCCACAATGAGCTTTCAAGACAAAGGCCTCTCTCTCTCTGTCTCTCTCTCTCTCTCTCTCTCTATCTCTATCTCTCTCTGTATCTCTCATCTAGCCTAAAATTTTCAACTGAAATCAATGCCACTGTTGTCTTCCCTGCAGATTCTCTATTGAGAACCTCAGGAGCCAGGGGTATAGAATTCTGCTTTACAAACTTCTAGAAATTCTGTTGGGCACAAACATTCTGACTGCCAATTGCTTTTGTCTTGTTGATCCTGTGTTTTGTTGTGTTTCCTCTGACATCTCCCCCTTATTGTGACTTAGGAGAACTGGAAGCCTTTAACGCCCATACATAAAGAGAACCGATTTGATCTTAGAATTTCCATATTTGGTCAGGTCATGGAGATGATTAAATCTCTCACATTGAAAATTAGATCTTTCCTTGAGGAAATATGAACTGCAGGAACTGTGAGCCGCATCTGTTTTGCCACCATATATATCCCCCCTGGGGCTTGTACCTGAGCAGGTGATAAATAGTTGTTAGATAAATCAATAAATCACCTGTTAAAATAACTTTCTTTCCTTTACATTAGTGTTTTTCATAAAGGCAAGATTTGCGGAAGTCTAAAATTGATTTGTCCCCCATTCTGTGTAATTGATAGTCATTACTATGTTCAATTCTAACAGCTTTATCAAGCTATTATTGATATACAAAGAACTGTACCTGTTTGATGTATTCTGTTTGATTAGCTTGGGGATATTGCAAACATCGGTGATACCATTCCCACTTGTCAAGGCCAAAGCAAAGTAGCAGCTCTCCACTCTCAGAATTTCTTTGTGCCTGTGTGTGTGTGTGTGTGTGTGTGTGTGTGTGTGTGTGTGTTGTTCTTTATGGTAAGAACAGTTTGCATGAGATCTACCTTCTGAGTAAATTTATTTTAATTTTAATTTTATTTTTTTGCGGTACTGGGGATTGAACCCAGGGGCATTCTATCTCCGAGCTACACCCCCAGCCCTAGTTTTTATTCTTTATCTTGAAACAAGGTCTCACTAAGTAGCTGAGGCTGGCCATGAACCCAGATCCTCTGGTCTCAGCCTCACAAGTACTGGGATTACAAGTGTGTGTTACTTGTAAACTCATTTAAATGCACATCACATATTTGACTTCTATTACACTAAAAGCATCAATACATTACTGAGGATCTACTATGTACAAAGTGTGAAAAAACTACATGTACAGTTTCCAATAAAAAAGATGTTATATAGTCTGGTTCAGTAAATCACACAAACACTTAAATGTAATAGGGCACTTTACCAGTGCTATATGCACACTCGGTGGAATTCAAAGGAAGGGGATATGCATACAGAATTTAATAATTCAGTTGCTTCGCCTCCTGATTTTGACTCACAATCTGTACTTAAATAATAAAGCTGTAACCTAAGGCTTTTTTTCCCTGCAGCAATATGAACAAAACAAACCTCACTTTCATTTTTAATCTGGGCCTTAGAAGAATACTTTCATCTACTGGCCCACCAGACTTGTTTTAGCATTCAAACAGAAGCTGAAGACCAGAGAGAGTCCAGGTGGCAAGTGCTTGCTTTTAACTCACAGAAGAAAAGCACAATGAAAAGAATTTAATTTCCTTGCAAAAACATGGAGCAGCTGCTCTTTGCAGTGAAAGCACTGGCTTCGGTTGGCCATTATA
>PVJS01002233.1:40561-86737 GCA_004027185.1 Glis glis
GCGTTCTACCTTCGCGCTACACCCCCGGCCCTATTTTTTATACTTTATTTTTGAAACCGAGTCTCACCAAGTTGCAGAGGGCCTCACTAAGTAGAAAGAGAGAGAGAGAGAGAGACAGGGAAAGAGAGAGAGAGAGCTGAGGCTGGCCGCGAACCCGGATCCTCCGGTCTCTGCCTCCCAAAGTATTGGGATTACAAGCGTGCGCCACCAAGTCTGGCTGAACCAGCTCCTTTAAGAAGCAGTATTTCCACCCATGAACACACCATCCCGTCTCAAGGCCTGCACCCTTACTATCCTGCAGCAGCAATTAAAGTCAAGGCAGAGTTTTAAAGGCTGCTTCAGAGCCTGGGACAGCCCAAGCTTTTATGGAAGATAAGGGGATGTTTTTGGCAGAGAGAAAGAAAAGAAGGGAATAAAAAAATAATCCCCTGCCTCTGTAATTGGACAGGTTCAAAAGCCACAATCAGACCAAGTGTTGAAACCCATTTAGCTCCTGCATGATTGCTGCTAAAATAAATACATTGGGCTTTTAAAGAGTTTTTACATTCTCTTGCTTCATAGTTATTTGATGTATCATGCCAAACGAAAATGTTTTCTCATATCCCAATATATTCTAAATTTTCTCATTACTAAAATGTTATCCCCTTTGTTTAGTGTTTTTATTTTTATTTCATTTATTTATTTTTTGTGGTGTTGGTGTTGGGGATTGAACCCATTCTATCTCTAAGCAATGCCCCCAGCCCTTTTTTTAATTTTTGTTTTGAAACAGGGTCTCGCTATGTGGCCACCATGCCTGGCTAGTGGTTTTTTATTTTTATTACATTATCCATTGGAGTTCAGTAAAATACTTCTAGTTAGATAATGAAGCTTAACTAGTTTTTACTTCCTATAAGTTTGATTTTGTAATATATGATAAAGTAGGAATGTACTTTTTTCTATAAAATAGTTGCATACCCGAGCTGGGTGTGGTGGCACACACTTGTAATTCCAGTACTTGGGAGGCTGAGACTGGAGGATCAGGGTTTGCGGCTAACCTCAGCTATTTAGTGAGGCCCTCTGCAACTTAGTGAGAACCTGTTTCAAAACAAAGAATAAAAAAATAGGGCTGGGGGTGTAGCTCAGAGGTAGAATCCTGAGTTCAATCCCCAGTACCACACACAAAAAAATAGTTTCATACCCAAGCTGTTGCAGAAGATCTCCCTTTCCATATATATATATATATATGGAAAGGGAGATATAAATACATACTATAAACATATATTAAAAGAGATACATAGCCGGGCGTGGTGGCGCAAGCTTGTCATCCCAGTACTTTGGGAGGCAGAGACCGGAGGATCTGGGTTCGCAGCCAGCCTCAGCTCTCTCTCTCTCCCCCTGTCTTTCTCTCTGTCTCTCTACTTAGTGAGGCCCTCTGCAACTTCATGAGACCCGGTTTCAAAATAAAGTATAAAAAATAGGGCCGGGGGTGTAGCGTGGAGGTAGAACACCCCTGGGTTCAATCCCCGGTACCGCAAAAAAAAAAAAAAGAGATACATGCATTCATGGGTATATATGTATTTAAACATGAGTAGCTTCTATGTACTCCTAGGAATAGAGGAGTTAACGTGAAGTCATAAAACACTTGCAATTTTATGCACAATTTTTTGTTGAATATGCATTTTTGTATGTGGTACTAGGGATTGAACCCAGGAAGCTGCACCCCCAATCCCTTTTATTTATTTTTTATTTGAAACAGGGTCTCAGTAAGTTTCTGAGGCTGGCTGTGACCCTGCAATCCTCCCGTCTCAGCCTCCCAAGCACTGGGATTGCAGGCATGTACCACCATCCTTAACTGAATATCAGTTTTTTAATGAAAATTGGATTTAGATCTTTCATCATCTTCCTCAAAGGACCTGTGACTTAAAAAGATAATGAATTATTGTACTAAATTGTATTTAAATGTCTTGATAATGGTAGTAGGAATTAATTAGGAAAAATGTGTTTTCATGTGAAGAAAACAAAAGTATCTTTTCTGGAAGCCTGTGTTACAATAAAAACTTACAGAGTGAAAAATATTGTTGGATGTTTTCATCCTTTTTTTTTTGCAGTTATGATACCTCAGTGTATTCATGATGTGTGCTGACATTTTGTGGACCAAAGCTTGGGGTTTTATGGCTCAATAGTTAATTTCAAATGGCTTGGGTTTGTATTTGCACATTTCATGTCTTTGAATCTACTGTCTTCTAGTTGATTCATTGTGATTTAACTGTCTTAATGATAGATCCCTGGAAAATTTCTCAGAATGAATGTGCAGTTTACCCGGTACTGTCATCAGCATTACCAAGAATTAGACTAGCAATTTCTTTAAAAAAATAAAATTTGCCAATACATAAACTACATAGTGATTTTTTTCTAGGAATAATTTTTCTCAGGGTCATTTCTTAGTGGAAAAGGCATTTGTAGAATAGACTCTGATCAATTTTGACTTTTAATCAATTAAAACATCAATTCATGAGGCAGTGAAGTGTCTCTATTTTGGAATATCGAATAGCTCTAAGGTTTAGTGGTTTAAAGTATGAATTCCTAGCAGATTTCTGGGCTCTGTGTCAAGCACTACGCTCCTAGAATAGTGGAACTGAAAGGTGGAAAATGGTGGGAGTAATATCACCTACACAGTCCCTTATTTTCCCATTCTTTGTCATAAAAAAGGACACTCTAATTTTCCAGGTATCCTTTCCCCACTAAGGGTCTGGGTCATAACATGGCTATTCCAGGTCTAATCACTTCTGTGCATCCCTCCCCAGCTGGGACTTAAGTTAGACTAAAGTAGACTACGTTGGAGGCTTCCCATGCTGTTCTCAGTTGAGATTATTGGTTATCAGAGTTCCTAAATTTAAGCTCCATGAAAGAACGCCAAAACTTATGCACAGGCAATTAAAGATGTTAGGAAGCTTATTTTGGAACACGTTTAGGTTAATTAAATTTGTACCTCACTCTTTCTAAAATGGAGCTTTGAGACAACTGTCTCGTGAAATGTTACCACCATGAGGAGGAAGGCAGCATTTCTGATAGGAAACAACACTTTGGAGTTTGTTATGGTTAGATATAGAATGTGTCCTGAAGAGCTCATGTCTTAATGTTCAGAGTTGATGTAATTATGTCATGAGGGCTCTAATCTCATCAGTGGATAAATCCATTGTAATGGATTTACTGGGTGGTAACCTAGGCAGTTGGTTTGCTTGCTTTACAATAGGAAAATTCAGAGCAAGTTAAAGTAGTTGTATGTATAGTAAATAATTGATATTATACTGTATGGATTCTGTTTAATCATATCTAACTGAAATTTTCTTTCTTTCTTTCTTTCTTTCTTTCTTTCTTTCTTTCTTTTCTTTTCTTTTCTTTTTGATCAGTAAGAAGAAATCAGTAGAATCAGCTAGGCATAGTGGCACACACCTGTAATCCCAGTACTTGGGAAGCTGAGACAGGAGGATCACAGGTTCAAGGCCACCCTCTACAACTTAGCAAGACCCTGTTTCAAAAAAATAAAAAAGAGGAGGGAGGTTGGGGGTATAGCTTGAAGCTAGAATGCCCTTGGGTTCAATCACCAGTACCAAAAAACCAAACCAAACCAAAAGCAAACTAAAATGAGATCAGTAGAATTGTTGGGATTGACTAAAAGCATGAGCTCTGTCTCATTAACATTCACTCTGGCTCTTCTTCCCTCTTTCCCTTTTATCCCTGTCTTCCTCCCCTACTCTCCCTCTTCTCTCCCCTCCTCTTTCTCCCTCTTCCCTCTTCCCATTTCTTCCTCCTCCTCATCATTAGTACCCTAAAATCTGATAGCATCCAAGAAAGGTTATGTCATAGAACTAAATATGTGGCTGGATTCCATCTTTCCAAAGTGCAGAATGCCTCACAGAAGCTCAGCGCAGGGCCTGGTGGCCGCCAGAGCACCCAGTACTTGCACCCACCCCCTTTCTGGTACTGGTTGCCATCCTGGGGAACAGGTGGTCCACCATGGATAGGGTAGAAGGAAGACAGATTCCCCTGACCCCCTGGGGCCCCAAGTCTTCCCTGGACCCTGGTCTTAGTGTCATTGTTAGTGTAATGAGCTTATTGAGCATTCTGCCTATTCAGAGACATCTTTGTGCTAAACTGTTAAGACATTAGGAGTATCAAAATGTGTGCTTCCCAAATCTAGCTAAGCATTAAATAATAGATTCTGTTTGGCTAGTTATGGATTATTAATATTCAGAGATTATCTTGAAAGAATTGAAAAATACTTAAAAAGTTAATTCACCTTCATTTCATATCAATTATAAGTGCTTGTTAACCTTGGCTAGCAATATTGTTGTGACCCAAAGCATGTAAATACCTTTATGGAGTATTGCTAATTGAAAAATACATGGGGACAAGTGACCTTAAATGGTGAAGTACAAACAAAAGATTAAAAAAAAGTAAGAAAGAAAGAGAGGAAAGCAGTGCAAATCTATGACAAATTGAGGAACAAGAGCGTTAAGAGCCTTAAACTTTTGTGATTGATTATAGACTAGGTAGAATGTCTATAGTCTACATTCCTATAGACTATGTACTTGACAATAGAACTAGAGCTGTCTTCCCCTTCTGAATAAAATGGAAATGTGAATAATTGGGGCCAGGGAGAAGTTCAATACATTTCAGAGGACACAAGTTATTTTTCTTTAATTACTAGAACATGACTTTCCTTTCTCTCTCTCTCTCTCTCTCTTTCTTTCTTTCTCTCTCCTTCCTTCCTTCCTTCCTTCCTTCCTTCCTTCCTTCCTTCCTTCCTTCCTTCTTTCCTTCCTTCCTCCCTCCCCTCCCCTTCTCTCCCCTCCCTTCCCCTTCCCTTCCCTTCCCTTCCCTTCCCTTCCCTTCCCTCCCCTTCTCCTACCTTCCTTCTTTCCTTCCTTCTTTCCTTCCTTCTTTCCTTCCTTCTTTCCTTCCTTCTTTCCTTCCTTCCTTCCTTCCTTCCTTCCTTCCTTCCTTCCTTCCTCCCTCCCTCCCTCCCTCCCTCCCTCCCTTCCTTCCTCCCTTCTTTTTTTGTGGTACTGGGGATTGAACCCAGGGGCATTTTACCTCCAAGCTACACCACCATACCGATTTTTTAAAAAAATTTGGAAACAGGGTCTCACTAAGTTTCAGGGGGCTTCACTAAGTTGCTGAGGCTGGCTGTGAACCTGTGATCCTCCTGTCTCAGCCTCTCAAGTACTGGGATTACAAGTGTATGCCACATAATTTTTCCTGATTTTTCTAATAGTCAAATTAATATCAAGTGTTTGAAAAACTCAAAAAGGAATCTTCTCTGATTTTAACTACTCATGTGGAAAACATCTGTCTAGATGAGGCAAGGGTCAGGAAAGAGCAAGAAGAGCACACAGCCGTCATTGTTAATGGTGGTGAGATCATGTGCATTTATTTTTCCAAACAGGATATTCTTTTAGACAATCAGTTTTTGTGCCTACCTTTTTTAGTACACAAGAAATACATGAGTACATTCATGCTATAAAACATCCCAACATTAGAAAGGCATACGGAGCAG
This sequence comes from Glis glis, assembly GCA_004027185.1. NCBI lineage: Eukaryota > Metazoa > Chordata > Mammalia > Rodentia > Gliridae > Glis > Glis glis. Next base: position 46,101 of record PVJS01002233.1, read on the forward strand.
AAACTAAAGCTCTCCCTTCCTTTATTCCATTGTATTTCAAAGCCACTCCTGAGAACTAACTGCCATCAACTATGTGAAGAGCATCCTTCCATTACGCTTTGTACAAATATACATTTGCTTATGACCTTTTTATTTAAATAAAATCAACTTATATTGTTCTGTGACTTGATTTTATTCTAACAAATATATCTGATAATAGCAATGTCACCATCTCATGAAGGTAACAACTATGTCATTTTGCCTGTAAAATATTTCAGAAATATAATTAGAAAATACTACTGACTTTTCAAGAATTCTTTTCAAAATCAAAGCACTGAGTGGCATCTTTGCTGAGCCTGCTTTTGTACAAAGCAAGCTATACTGAACCTTTGGGCTCTTATGTCTCAGGATACTATTCTCTCATCAAATAAATTAAACATAACAAAAATGCATAAAACAAATAATTAAATATGAATAGATTTTTGAAATCAAAGAACTCTAGGAAGCTTATAAAGAAAATAGCAATGCGCTCACTTCTCTCCATAGCTGACTCATTCTCAGAGACTGATGTTCAACTGTTAGTGTTTCCTCTGCTATTACCTCGAGATCTCTAAATTATGTATTTCATACATTTATATCTTGCTTTTAGATTTAAATATAAGCTCTTGTCTTTCTATTATGGAAGGTGAGAAGTTAGATTTCCTTTCTTTTTTTTTGTGGTGCTGGGGATTGAACCCAGGGGCATTATACCTCTGAGCTACACCCCCAGCCCTATTTTGTTATTTTATTTTGAAGCAGGGTCTCACTAAGTTGCAGAGGATCTCACTAAGTTGTTGAGGGTGGCCATGAACCTGTGATCCTTCTGTCTCAGCCTCCTAAGTACTGGGATTACAAGCGCGTGTGCCACCACGCCCGGCTGAGGGGTTAGATTTCTTATATTCCCCCTCCACTTTTTTTTCTTTTTCCCATTCTCCTGCCCACCAATTTACAGCATGACTGAGTTTATCCATAATTTGGCATTTTTATTATAATTATGACACAAAAATCAGTTATAACAAAGGCATCTGATATAATGGTTTCTTCATCCGACTTTAAGTTTTTTCTGTAGTTAATACTTGATTTGTTTTCTTTGTTACTGCTATAAAATCTCTTATAGCAACTATGAAAATCCTCTTAATAGATTAATGTCAGATAATACTTAAGATCTTCCCTCCCCACTTGGAGATTTCTCTTCCGAACAAGAGTTCTGTCTTGTTTGGATCCATGATTTTCATTAGAGATGTTGAAATAGTCATTTTTCTAAATCTCTCCTTCCCCCAACATTTTTTTGTTGTGGTTCTCCCCAAAAGAATAGTTTCTTTACCAACTATTTGGGCCCAATGAAATGCAGTAGGTACAGAAAAGGCAGAATAAGCGAGTGATGGTTCTTCCCTTTATTAATTTTTAATCAGTTGATACCTCAGCCACCTCCAAAAGAGACTGAAACCCTCCCTTCCCCACACTAGAGAATAGTTATGAGTTCATCGATTTTTATGGATTGTATTTGTCTTAACGTCTTCCAGTCATTCTTGCTCAGTGCCCACAGATGGCCCATATCTGCCTAGCAGGCGCTCCTTCAAGTTGTTCCTGTGTCATTTTGATATACTCCTAAGAATCTCTGGCAACTTTGCAGTTAGGCACAAGTAGCCGGGCATCTTCTACATTTTGTATTATGAATGAGATGGAGTGTTTTTCGTATATTCAATGACCACTTGAATTTCTTGAAGCGTGAATAATACCTATTGTTTATCTTCGTCTATCGGGGTATTGATAATTTTCTTCTCAAGTTTTAGAAGTTCTTCATATTGTGGTAATATTACTTTTTCTTGAAATAAGTTATACATCTTCATATCGCACTGCTATTATTTGAGTGGGTTTTTGGAGGGAGTTATTATGTGCATGTATATTCCGTCTGCGTCTTATCATTGTCTTTATGTTCCTGCATATATTTGAATCTCATTCTTTTAAGTGGGTGCAGTTTCATGCTGTAATTTAACAACGAGTTTTTTATTGGTGGATATTTTAGTTGTTTTCATTTTTTCCCCCTATAGTGATCTCACAAGGATCCTGTGTGTGTGTGTGTGTGTGTGTGTGTGTGTGTGTGTGTGTGTGTATGAAATATTTCTTTAAAATAGGTGTCTTGAAGTGGAATTGATAGATCAAAAATGAGGTATTTAAAATTCTGATATATAGCAACAAATTGCCTTTCAAAGTCTTCAATTTCTTGTCTACTACCAGTGTGGAAGAATGCCCATTTCTTCCCATTCTAGTCAGTACTTGCTGTTTTCAATTTATTATGTTTTTAAAAACTCTTTCCCTCTCTTCCTCTCTCTCTCTTTCATATATCTATCTATCTATCTATATTTCATATTTCTAGATATATATAGATATCTATCTATATATATCTAGATATCTATCTATGTATATACATATACCCACACATATATGTACGCATATATACACAAAAACCAATACATATACACATATATATGTTAAAGAAACTTTATTTTGAGCAGTTTTAGATTTGCAAAAAAATTGAAAAAACAATATAGAAAATTCTCATATACCACATATCCAGTTTCCCTAATTGTTAGCATCTTACATTAGTGTGTGCATTTTTTTTTACAATGAATGGACCAGTACTGGTATAGTTGAGTATTATTATTTAAAGTCCATACTTTCTTAATTTCCTTTGTGTTGCCTAATATCTTTTGTCTGCTCACGGATTCCTCCCAAGTCCCCATATAACATTTAATTATATCCCAAGACTCCTCTTTGTCTATCACAGTTTCTTAAACTTTCCTTTTTTTAAAAGTATATATTTTTTTGCCAGGCGTGGTGGTGCACGCTTGTAATCCCAGTACTTGGGAGGCTGAGACTGGAGGATCCAGGTTTGCAGCCAGCCTCAGCTACTTAGGCCCTCTGCAACTTAGTGAGACCCTGTTTCAAAATAAAGATTAAAAAATAGGGCTGGAGGTGTAGCCTGGAGGTAGAATGCCCCTGGGTTCAATCCTTGGTACCGCTAAAATTTAAAAAAGTATATATTTTTAAATTGACAGATAACGTTGTATGTTTTTATTGTGCATAACATGATGTTTTGAAGTAGACGTTAAATCTAGCAAATTAATAAATATACTGCTTTGATTTAGACAACGATGTTAGCCAGGGTTGTCTGGAGAAACAGGAGAGAGAGAGAGAGAGAGAGAAGTGTGTGTGTGTGTGTGTGTGTGTGTGTGTGTGTGTCTGTGTGTGTGTGTGTTATAGGGAATTGGCTCAAACAATAATGGAGGCTACGTCCCAAGATCTGCAGTCAGCAGTCTGGAGGCCCAAAGGAGCTGATGGTGCAGTTCCAGTTGAAGTCTGAAGGCCTAGGAGCCAGGAGCACCGACAGCAGGGTTCTAGTCTAAAGGCCAGTGAGACCCAGGAAGAGTGAGCATTTTAATTCAGGTCGAAAGGTAGGATAATAACTGATGACTCAGCAGAAGAGAATTGGGCCAGAGGAATTCTCTGGAAGGCCAGTCTTTAGTTCTATGAAGGTCTCTAACTGACTGGACGAGGCCACCCACCTTAGGGAGGTCAATCTGCTTTAAGCAGTCTATCAATCTAAATGTGAAACTTATAATCCCTCAAACACTTGAAATAATGTTTGACCAAAACCTGGATACCTAGTGGCCTGGTTGGGTTGATATATAAAATTAACTATCATAACAATCTTTATAGATTTGAGGAATAATGGTCAGAGATTTTGTAGACTACCTCTCAAGAAGTTAGCAGATACTTTCTTCATGATTAGCCTGGGGTTCTGGGTTTTGGGGAGGAAGATCCAGAAGTAAGGAACACACAATCCACATGGCTATGGCTGTTGATGTAAACCTTGATCACCTGTGAGGTTGCGTCTGTCAGTTTTCCCTACTGTCAAATTACTCTTTCTCCTGGTTTCACACTGTGTTCATTGAAAGGAAGCTACTGAGTGCAGTCTGCCTTTAAGGAGAGAGGAGTTAGACTCTACCCTTTTGAGGGTGGACAAGCTATGTACATTATTTTGAATTCTACTTCAAAATAGATTTGTCTGTCCTCCATTATTTTTATTTATTTATACCAGTATGGGCTCATATTTGTTTTATACTTTTTTTTTGGCGATACCGGAGATTGAACCCAGGGGCATTCTACCTCCAAGCTACACCCCCGGCCCTATTTTTTATACTTTATTTTGAAACTGGGTCTCACGAAGTTTTGGGGGGCCTCACTAAGTAGCTGAGGCTGGCCATGAACCCTGATCCTCCGGTCTTTGCCTCCCAAGTACTAGGATTACAAGCGTGCGCCACCACGCCCAGCTGTTTTATGCTTTTGAGTTGTAATCTAACACAGCTTCATGATTTTGTTCCTCAAATTGCTTCAGGTTTGGCCTTTGGGAGCTTTTCAGTGGGCAACTGATTATATTTTTGCCACTCTGATCTGGGAAAAAATGTTTTCTTTTATTGATTTTGATTTTTTAGGTTATAAGTGAGATTGTGCAGTTCCCCTAGGTTTATTGCCCTTTGCTGTTTTTTTCTTTTGTAATTTTCTGTATTTACCAAATGTGAATTTGATTGAATTTATATTTTCAATCCATATTATGTATATTTCACATATACACATATGTCTAATATAATCTTGTTCCTTACCTTTTATTAAATATCTTTTCTCCTATTTCTTGTCTTTCATTATATAGAAGTTGAAAATATTTCATATTGGTTATTGTTTTTTTCTCTAAGACTATAAAATATTATCATATTTTCTTTTTTATTACTTTATGATAGGCTCTGTATTAATTTGGAATTTATTTTCTTTGTAGATTGGAATCAAATTTTATTTCAGTTTTCCATGTGGATACACCTAGTTGTTTCAATATCATACACTGCCTAGACCATCCCTTTCCCAATAATTCAGAATGCCATTTTCCCTCAAAAAGTTCAACTTTCATATACGTATGAACCTGTTGCTTCGGTTACTACTCTGTTCTATTGACCTTTAAAAGTACCGATCCTTTTAAAATAAAATGGTGCTTATCCATTGTAAATTTCAACCTTGCAAAGCTAGGTTAAAAATCGTATGACTTGACTTTAGACTGTGAAATTCTTTCCCTTTTTTTGTATAATGTAGAGCATGTGCATAGAGCCTTATGTAGGCAGGATGTTTCCATATGCTACATTTTAAGATGACATACAACTTATATTTGTAGGTACTTTTTCCCTGAAAACACAGTCATTCTTGGCTTTATTTAGTGTCAGGCGATGTGTAGTCAGGGTGCAGGCAGGTAAACAAAACCCCTGCCAGGAAGAGAAAATTTAGTCTGGGAAACCAGCTAAGGCATTAGAAGGGTTAAGAGAGCAAATAGAGGAAAGTGAGGCAGTCCCCCCAAATAGCAGTGATAGGAATGAAAGGAAAAGGGGAGGATATGGTATCACCCAGTGTCTGAGTCACCCAGACAGTCCTGGAGCCACCTGACGGTAGTTAGACCCATGGTTTGGAGGGCTGGCCGAAGGAAGCGGGGCGGGGGGGGGGGTGAAGGAGGAGTTAGTTGCGGGCCCTGCTGGAGATGCCACCGGAAGCAGAGAAGGAGGAGGAGAAAGTCTCTGGTTTCTTCTGTCCTCTCACCCTCATCTACCATCAGTGAGTTCCAGAGAGCTTTTGAAATTCCATACCTGAAGCACCAGGTATGCAGGAGCAGATTGGGAATGGATCCAAGACTTAATAGGCCATGTTCACCAGAGCTGGCAATGTAGCTGTATTAGTCTGCTCGGGCTACCATAACAAAATAGGATGGACTGGGTGGTTGACACAACAGAAATTGATTCATCACACTTGGAGGTGGCCAAGTCCAAAATCAGGGTGCCAGCAGGTAGGTTTCATTTTGAGGCTCTTTCTCTCAATTCCTAGGTGGCCACCTTCTAGGTGTGTCCTCACATGGTGGAGAGAAAGAGAGCTCTAATCTCTCTTCCTCTTCTTATAAATACATGAATACTGTCAAATTAGGGACCTACCTTTCTGACCTTACTTAATCTCAGTTGCCTACTATGGAATCTAATCCATGCAATTGGTCTAGAAGCCAGAGTCTTAATCTCTCTTCCATATGAGTTGCTTTTGGAGTCTGTGTTTGGAGTTTGAGATTAAATTCTGGCTTTCCAATGTGAGAATGGTGAAGTTATAGTAATAATAGCAGCAATATTTTCTTTTATTTTCTCCCCCAGTACTGGAGATTTAAACCAGGGCACTCTTCTACTGAACTACATCCCCAGCCCTTTTTATTTTTTATGTTCAGACAAATTTCTAAAGCTGGCTTCAAACTTACGATCCTCCTGCCTCAGCCTCCCAAGTTGCTAGGATTACAGGTGTGTGCCACAGCACCTGGCTTATATTTTAGTTTTTAATTCCACTATTGACAGAAAAAAAACCCAACTGGATGATCCAAGGAAAACGCATGGAATAGAAATATCAAAAAATCTTTGGCTTATAGTATTGTACATTTTTGTACCTAACATTTTGTACTTCCAAACTGTTTCCATGAGTGCTATCTTATTGACTTTGCAGAATGAGTAGCAAGATAAGTATTATTCCTATTTTGCACAGATCAGGAAATTCAAGCTTATAGAGATTAAGCGATCTCTAAGCCTCAAGTAGAACACTCAAATTCACATGCAAGTTTTTTGATTTCTTTTTATTAAGGATTATTGGGGAGAAAAATTGTGAAGGATGAAATTGTTTTTAATCTCAGTTAATGCTAGATAGCTTTTCTTCTCACTAAAAAATCACCTTCAAATAGCTGCTGTGCCATGCCCACTTTATTAATTGGGATTATAATCAGCCAAAACTATTAACATTTCAACATGTAAGAAGCATTATTATGGATTTTAGATCGGATTTAATCCAATTCATTCATCATAAAAGCCATCTGGACATGGGTATTCATTATTTTACTTCTTCTTTGAGTGGGAGTTGCTACACAGACTTAAACAGTTATCCCTTTGTCGTGCATGGTGGTGCACACCTGTAATCCCAGTACTTGGGAGGCTGATACAGCAGGGTCACAGGTTCAAAGCCAGCCTTAGCCACTTAGGTGCTCAGCAACTTAGTGAGATCCGATTTCAAAATAAAAAATAAAATAGGGCTGGGAGTGTAGCTCCGAGGTAAAATCCCCCTGGGCTCAATCTCCAGTACTGCAAACAAAAACAAAAACAAAACAAAAAAACAATTGCCCCTCAGTATATTTTGTTCTTGAATGAACATTTAAGAAACATTATTTGAGAGTGGGCTTTGGCTTTGAATTATAAAGAGGGAGTCAGGGGGAGGCCAGCAGCTGACTCATTTTCCAGAATTATCCATCTTGAAGAGAGCAGGCAGTTTAGTCTACTGTTGTTGACATTTACAGTGTCTGAGGGAAGCGATCCATGGACTTCGCATTGTCCTTTACAATCCTCTCATGTTTAACTGCCTAGAGGTTGGCTCTTTCTGTTCTGGATTTCTGCCAAGGTTCTCCTTTAGTAGCCCACCCACACACCCTCAAGACGCACATCTAGAATAATATTCTGAGACTGAGACTTGGTATTTGTTTTAATGAGAGCGGTAGGAAATGGGATAGGATTGTAGTATGTTGCAAAATCAAAGATGCCAAGGTTGTGGAGTTACTATCGTGGTTTTTCTCTGGCAACACAAAGCTGAACCAGTGCTCTAGAATCATAGATTCAAAAAAAAGGTCTCAGTGCAGTGGATTTTAGGAAGCTATTGAAAATGTAATGAAGTTATTTATTTATTTATTTATTTGCAGTACCGGGGATTGAACCCAGGGGCATTCTACCTCCACGCTACACCCCCACCCCTATTTTTTTTTATTCTTTATTTTGAAACAGGGTCTCACTAAGTTAGTTGCAGAGGGCCTCACTAAGTAGCTGAGGCTGGCCGCGAACCCGGATCCTCTGGTCTCAGCCTCCCAAGTACTGGGATTACAAGCGTGCACCACCATACCCGGCATAATAAAGTTATCGATCATAGGTGTATCCAATTTATTTTCTTTGTACCATGTTCCATTTGGTGCTAGGGAGATAGTGGAAAACAGGTGAGACAAGTCCTTATTCACATAGAGTTTACAACTGAAAGGAAAAGACACACAACTTTTAGCCTGCCCAACCACTGGTTATCCAATCTTTTTATTATTCTATTTACTGACTAAACAATCCTCAATATATAAGACCAAAAATTAAGGCCCAATATTGTAGGTGCCTTGACTTTGGGGAAACCCAAGAGGGCTTCAAGGTAGCTTAATTCCAAGTTCCCCTACCTACTCTGTTCCCATGGATAAGGTTCTCTGGCCAAACGACCCTCTTTATCACAGGGACCAGCTCCCTACCAACCCTCTGAACTATTCAAACAAGAAATCAGATCCACCCCCGAGAGTCAGGGGTCATCTCATTCTCCTGGTACTACAAAGCCCACCTCATAGCCTCTGGCTCCTCGCTCCATTCTCAAGTGCAGACCTCGCATGGCCCTGCACGCCATGGTGTCCCGGGCTCTGAATACACGTGGCCAAGAGCTTCTGTCAAGCTCATCTGCCCAGTGTTGCGTGTTGTGAGTTCACAGGCCAGAACCCTGGGTAGGAAGCCCTCCCTCATGAAAGGGGTCAAGAAAAGGTGATCAGAGCAAAGGTGCTTTAGCTATTGAGTTAAAAGTCAGCTTCTAGCCGGGCATGGTGGCACATGCCTGTAATCCCAGTACTTGGGAGGCTGAGACTGGAGGATTGCAGGTTCAAGGACAGCTTCAGAAAGTAGCGAGACTCTCATCAACCTAGTGAGACCCTGTTTCCAAATAAGAAATAAAATCGGGCTGGGGGGTATAGCTCGGAGATAGAATGCCTCTGGGTTCAATCCCCAGTACCACAAAAAAAGTCAGCTTCTGACAATAGATATCTACTTATTGCAAGGAGTTGGGAAGTGAATGAGAATTTAGACAAGATTGATATAAATGTAGACTATTCTAAAGTAACTGAACACCAAACAAATACAGAAAAATGAAAACAATATCGCCATCCACCTTCCCTCAGCACCTTATTTTCACGAGCTGAGAAACAGCTCAACAGCCCTGAAACCTGTTTGTTGGTGAGTTCTGTTCAAATGAGCTATAAACCAGTAGAAGAACTTGGAGGCCTTAAAGAGGCAGAGATTGAAATTTCCTATCGCTCAGTTCAAATGTTTGCCTTTACTGGGGAGGTTCCATTTTTCATCTGTCAGCTTTCAATCCTCGCCTTGATCTAACAAGTCTTGCAGAAAATCGTTCATCTTTGTGTCAGAAGCCGACTGGGAACGGTTGACGTGCACGTACAATGCGTGTCAGTCTGAAACCAAGGTGGCGTGTGCATGTAGCAATACTGTCACTTGTTTTCCTGAAGCAATGCTTTCCTGACTAAAGACAGACTCACCACTTACCTCATCCTAATTAACTTATATTTTCATTTCAGTTAAAAGCAAACAAATTAGAGTCTGGCAACCTTGAAGATGAATGGCGGGCCTAGCACATGCTGACTGGGTGTGTGGCGGCCGTGACAATGGTGAGTTTGAAATGAGCTGGGACAGTTTTTATTTAACTGGACAAAGAGAAATTGAAACCAAACCATGTAATTGTATTAAAAAGGTAATCAAAACCACAGTATTGTGCCATAGAATAGAGTTAGAAATGGTGCATCAGAAATTGTACCCCTGTGGTTGGTCTAGGACAATGTTGACCAACATTGTCCAGTGTTATTACTGAGAGGTACCAGATGCCACTTTGACCCCCAGCCTGCCACACCCTGAGTTCATGGAGGAGGAAATTCTGGGAGTAATTTTCTACCCTCTCCTGCGATTTTATTTATTTATTTATTTGGTGGTACTGGGGATGGAACCCTGGGACATTCTACCTCCGACCTATACCCCCAGACCTATTTTATTCATTTATTTGGAAACAGGGTCTCACTAATTTGCAGAGGGCCTCACTAAGTTGCTGAGGCTGGCTGCGAACCTGCGATCCTCCTGTCTCAGCTTCCCAAGTACCAGGATTACAAGTGTGCACCACCACGCCCTGCTCTCTCCTGGCATTTTAGTTTTAGGGGTATTATAGTACTATTTTATTAAGGAAATATAAGAATGACAGGGAGATAAGAGAGGAAAAGGGAATCTCCAAGGAAGAACAGGATGAAGTTGAGGGTAGGCAAGCTCTAAAGTCAAATTAGACTTTAGCAGGGGCTGGAGACACCCAGGTAAGGGAAGGGAAAGGACAGACCAGAAGTCATGAAATTTGAGGGACGGAATAGCTATAGGCACAATCGACAGAGTGTGCTGAGGGACAGGCCGAGTAGCAGCTATTTCCATATACTAGCTCAGCAAGGTTCTTAAACTTGGCAGCACTTTGGAATTGCCTGGGGAGGTAAAAACAAAACACAAGCTGATCCCTGGGTCCTATCCCAGAGATTCTGATTTAATTGGTCTAGGGCTGACTGGAACATCCGGATTTTTAAAAGCTTCACAGGTGCAGTAAAGTTGATTAAATTGAGTGGTTCTCAATGAATCAACCACTCAACTTAATCCTTTGTATGACTCTAGAAGATATGGATTATAATCCACATCTTAATGGTGGCACAAATGAGATTCAGAAGTTAAATTATTGAAAGTCATGCAGACAAGAAGTGTCAAAGCAAGGACAGGCACCCTCCTCTGCCCAGTCTGGGCCTGTGCTTTTCCATGAGCTAATCTCTGGCTCTAATTATACGGAGGGCACGACCAGGCGAGGAAGGAGACCTGCCCTGGGTAAATGAGAGTGGACAAGATAGCTTTGCCAATCCGTATTCATCTTTTATATCAGAAACGGGTTGTACATGTGGAAACTGGGACTTCAGCCACTTAAAAAAATGCTACTAACATTTTACAGCCCCATGTTCCTAAGTTAAACTGATTTTTCTATATTTAGAGACGTCAGAGCTGAGGTTGGTTCTCTGAGCTCCTTGACTGTGAGAAAGGTTATATTGGAATTATCCTTCAAAGATTGAAATCAGTTTGCTTCTGTTTTATGAATGAATTGCAGGGAATATATTTGGCATTTTATAATTTGTCTTACCTCCCCCATTATCTTTTTTCTTGCTCACTTCTCAAGTGACAGAGTGATTTATCAACTGTCTTTTAAAAGTTCCATTTCGCTGAACAAATGGTGAATATAAAAATCTGCCACTTGACCTAACACTGACTCAGATATTCAGAAGCATCATTTGATTAAAGAGAGCTCCTGGAAATGGAGGCCAGCGAATGTTAGAATATAAGAAAATTGGGGAAATTCCAAGATTTGCTCTTTCAAAACTCTGCAGGAAGCAATATAAATTACATTTTCTTTTAGAGTGACCAGAGGCAGGGTTTACTTGTGATTCATAAATTATATGTTTTATCCCACATTTGTCTACCTCCCACTGATTTTGGTCATCTTTACTGAAGAAACCAAAAATGTACCACCACTTTTCAAGAAACACCCTTAATAAACATCTCTCTTCTACCTCTGCCAAAATCTAGAGCAGGTTACTTGCAGGAGAACAAGGGTGTGTAGCACCAAGCCAAAATCAAACTTCTGTACTATTTTAAGAATTACTTAGTTATGAAATACCTGATAATAACTTATCAAAGCAAAAGACTAAAAAAAAACCTATTCATGTGAAGTGTTAGAGGGGAGGTGGTGTAATAAATTTTTACACATTACTGGTGTAAATATGTAAGTTGCTGTAATATTTTGGAATATAATTAGGTACTACCTGGTGAAGTTAAATATTCATACATCCTCTGTGATAGACGTTCCATCCTTAGAATGCATACCAGAGAAATTCCTGCTCATATGTCAGGAGGTTTATATTGAAATTTTTTTACAACATTGTTTGCAGTATCAAGAAATAAACTCTATAAAATGCTCATTTATAAGAAAGAAGATAAACTGTTGTATATTTTATTCAGTAAAACAGTACATAGCAAAGAAAATGAATTAGATATAACTACATTCAGGAACTTCAACAAATCTTAGGAAAAAACATAGAATGAAAAGAAGGCAAGCTATGCTAGGTAACTTTCAATATGCAATCATTTTTATAAACTTTAAGACTAGCAAAATTAAACATTTTATTATATTCATGTTCGTCTTAGTTTGTTCAGGCTGCTTTATCAAAATACCATAGACCGAATGGCTTAGAAACAACAGAAATTGATTTCCCCGGGTTTCAGAGACTGGAGGTCCAAGATCAAGGTGTCAGCAGGTTTGGTGACTGGCGAGGGTGGCTTCCTGGTCAGACGGCCATTGCTTTTGCTGTGATCTCACACTGTGGAAGGGGTGAGGGAGCCCTCAGGTGCATCTTCTGTAGGAGAAATAACCCATTCATGAAGACTGTCTTCAAGATCTAATCACCTCCCGGAGGCCCCACATTCAAATACCTCCACACTGGGGATTAGGCATGGACATAAGAATTTTGAGGGGACACATTTAGTCCATTGAAATGTTATTGCAATATCTTTTCAAGCAGGAATAATCACATGATCAGGGTAGTGACCACCCTGAGTGGGGTGTGGAGACAGGCATCAGATGCGGGGTGATGACATGGGGAAGGACCACATAAGAAGACGGAAAAGTCTCACCTCAGCACTGATCCAGATGTTAAGTTATGGGTTGACAGCAATTTTAGTATTTTAGTTCACCACTTACACGTTACATATTTTTCATGTTTTAAATATTAAATAATAATTTTAAGAAAAAATAAATATTCCTTGTTCAATTTCAAAGAGACAAGTTCAAATATCAATAAAAATGTGTTTCCCCACGTTCTAGGTAGCAATAGTATTTGTTCTTTGAAAAATTATATGATGAAAATCTACTATGATTTCCATAATAGTATATATTATTAGTCATAACAGTAGTTTGTGTGTGTGTTTAAAAAAAGTATGCCATGTATCTAGTTCTTCATAGCATTCTTGTGAAGGTTATGTGAGACAATACATATAGATTGCTTAGAATAGTGGCTGGAGCATATTAAATGCTGTCAGTTGCCATTTTTGTTATTTTTTGTGCCTAAAACAAAATTTGGGGTATCTGTGGGTTTAACATTCCAAAGTTTTGAACCACATGTAGGGAACCAGAGAGTTGAACCCATTTGTGGTAGGCCGAATAATGGCCCCTAAAGATGCCCATGTCCCAATTCCTGGCACCTATAACTATGTTAGATTCTACGGCAAAAGGAAGTTAAGAGTAAAGATGGGATTCAGACTGTGAATCAGCTGACCCTGTGACAGAGAAATTATCATGGATTATCTAGATGGGCTAGCTGTAAATCATAAAGGTTCTTACAAGTGGAAGAGGGAGATGGAAGGGAGAGAACCAGAGAAGATTGATAAAAGACATGAGGACTCCATGCGATATTGCTGGCTTTGAAGATGGAGGAAGGGTCCACGAGCCAAGAATTTCAGTTGGCCTTTGGAAGCTGGAAAATGCAAGGAACCAGATTATCCTTAGGGTTACCAGAAGGAACACAGCCCTGCTGATACCTTGAGTTTAGCCTTGTAAGACTCATTTTGAACATGGGACCTCCAAAACAGTAGAATAATACACTTTGTTATTTTAAGCTACTGAGTCTGTGCCAATTTGTTGCAGCAATAAAAGTCTATCATGTCATTGACTCTGTTGATGGGAATTTTAGGATCAATAAAGCAATAGTGTGGAGTTAGCATTAACTAGGAGTTAGTATGAACTTTTGGCAACTGCTGTATAGGAAGCTAGCCTTTCTGAAGCTTATGTATGGGACTGTATCTTCATTGTCCTAGGTTCAAGAAAATTAGACCAATATTTACTTATTCTGGGAATGGAGAGTCTCAGGATGATCCTAAAGGACATTTTAAAAATTATCAAACTCAAATACAAAAAAAATTATCAAACTCTGCCTTTTAGTTGCAATTTAACATGATGCTCTCATGCATTTCTAAGAATGTTACTCTACAAGTCTGAAGACAAAGATATGCAAAGTTTGCAAAGTTTAGAGAGGGATGTAGTTGTATTTAAGCTTTAAGTGCACACCTGCAAAAACAGGAGAGTATGAGAACAAAAACTTAAAGCAAAGATTTAAGCAAAATGCTTAAATCAAGCAAAATGTTCACTCATCTTGCCCCTTCCTTGAATTTTCTTCCTTTACTGCATGATCCAGTCCTAAAGCCATTTAATAGTACTTTTATTTTATTTTATTTTATATTTTTGCGGTACTGGGGATTGAACCCAGGGGGGTTCTACCTCCACGCTACACCCCCGGCCCTATTTTTTTATATTTTATTTTGAAACCGGGTCTCACGAAGTTGCGGAGGGCCTCACTAAGTAGAGAGAGAGAGAGAGAGAGAGAGGGAGAGAGAGAGACAGGGAGAGAGAGAGAGAGAGAGAGAGAGAGGGAGAGAGAGAGAGAGAGCTGAGGCTGGCCGTGAACCCGGATCCTCTGGTCTCTGGGTGGTGGTGGCTAGCAGGACAGGTGATGCCAAGTGTCTGAGTGGGACAAAGAAGGCTTCTGTAAAGAAAGGAAGCTTTAGAAATGATGTTGGACACTGGGCGTGGTGGCGCACGCTTGTAATCCCAGTACTTTGGGAGGTGGAGACCGGAGGATCCGGGTTTGCAGCCAGCCTCAGCTCTCTCTCTCTCTCTCTCTCTTCTTCCTTAGTGAGGCCCTCCACAACTTCGTGAGACCCGGTTTTAAAATAAAGTATAAAAAAAATAGGGCCGGGGGCGTAGCGGGGAGGTAGAACGCCCCTGCGTTCAGTCCCCAGTACCGCAAAAAAAAAAAAAAAGAAATGATGTTGGACCTAGGTAAGGGGAAAAGGAGACCATAAGGGGAGCTGGTCTAGGATGACATGACAGAGTCCAGGTAGGGTGGACAGGAATCCACATGTGGGAAAGTCCAGTACAGGTCACAGAAACAAGCAGAGTGAGGATCACATCCTTATGAGGGTGTGACCCATGCAGGTGACAACCATGCTGGGTGAAGAGGGAGTCCTCATGAGGACCTGGCCTGTCACAGGTGATGGACAGGCAAGGTGAGAAGGCCTGGCCTAGCGCAGGTGATATTTAGAGGTAAACGGTGAGGGGTATATCCTCATGGGTAGATCCGCTCAGTGTGGGAGGCCAGGGGCACAGAAGGGGAATGATGGCCATGTGGGGTTGGTAACCCATAGAGGGACTGATCATAAAAGTTGATATATTAGGTAGAATGGGAGCCAAGATTCTTAATGTCAGAGGAGGGAGCTACACATATGGAACGGGAGAAAACTAGATTGCACGCTGTGGTGCAGGGTTTGCTTTGGGGCTGTATGAACTCCTGGCTTTCAATGTATCTAGGAAGGTAAAAAATAAATTTAAATGCAAAAGTGTTTATGTATGTGTATGTGCAGACATACACATGTATGTATTGTATATACATGTTTTTATACATATATCTGTTACACACACAAATGCACACATGCATACATATATTGTCCACTGAGAGATTCTGGGAGCAACAATATCTCAATAGATATGAGCATACTTAGCATCCAAATTTTGGCTTCTAAATACCATTCTTCATTAAAGGTTTCAGAGTTCTTTAGAGAAATGGCTGAATCCAGGCCTGGGGAGGGAAAGTAGAAGATGAGCCTGGAATTTCATATGCCAGAAAGCACAGTGCTCCAAGATTTTTTGTTTGTTTGTTTGTTTTCTTTTTTGCACTGGGGATTGAGCTCAGGGGCATTCTACCTCTGAGCTACACCCCCAGCCCTATTTTTATTCTTTTATTTTGAAATAGGGTCTTACTAAGCTGCGTAGGGCCTCACTAAGTAGCTGAGGCTGGCCTCGAACCTGGATCCTCTGGTCTCAGCCTCCCAAGTACTGGGATTATAAGCGTGTGCCACCATGCCTGGCTGTGCTCCAAAATTAATGAGAACATTTCATAAGTTCGCTGAAGCCAACTTGAAGGGGTTTCTAATATTAAAATTGGGCACAATTTGAGTATCAAAATTTAAATATGATAGTAGTGCCTTATAACCCATTATATAAAATAAGAATCCATAAGTTCATATTAATTATAAATAAGTAGATGAATAGAAAATTTGATAAAAATAGGTTATTAAAGTACTGCCCCACAAAATACTTATTAATTAGAAAGAGGAAAAGGGGCAACTTATTAACAAAGAAATGTGGCATATACCATCCTAATCAAGAGATTAGTGTGACCTGAGTCAATAATGCGACAAAATCAGGTACCATTCATTGGGAGAAAATGAGAACCCATCAATTTTGTGATGTTTCTGCTGCAGGTCTATAACCTGAATCCAATCATGTGGAGATACCAGGCAAATTCAAACTCTACAAAATGAGGAACCTGTATTTCTGAGAGATAAGCAGTGAGGGGCGTTTCACAGCAGAGAATTTCACATTTGTGAAAATGGAAGAAAGGCTGAAAATCTCTATTGGGCTGAAAAAGACCATAAAGACATGGCACTGAATTGCAATGTACGGATCTGAACTGCAAGGATATCGGGGCCAAACTTGTCCTTAGAAGGATCAGGATTGGAGCACACTAATGTGTCAGTGTTAATCTTCTGCTTTTGTGCGATGGAATTGTGGATATGTACGCGGATGTCCTTATTTATAGAAAACATACCCTGAAATGTTCAGTGGTGTTAGGGCATCCTAACCTACCATCAGCCTACTCCCAAATGATTCAGGGGGAAAAAAAAAAGTGTTGCACTTGCAGCATTCATCTATGTTTGAGATTGCTTCAAATTAAATTATTTTTTAAACAAAGCCAATTGATCTCTGTGTTCCCAATGGAAAATTTCAGTGCTTAGATTTTTACCTGCCATTCTTGCTTCCCCAATTCAGAGGCAGGTAGACTCCTGTTCATTCTGAAGATCGTGGAGGCCTCTGGGGAGCAATTACTCTCAACCTGGTGTTCATTTTCGATGGCCATGTTTTCCTCAGATTGCTGACCTCATGAGCAAAAGAGCCTTCCCCGGGAGACAAGTTATAAAAGGCCATCTGCCCAGATGAGCTTTTTTGTTTTTAAGGTTTCCATTTCTGAGTTCTAAGATACAGGGATGCCATATATATAGGCATGAGGGCATTTAGGGCCATTTCTGGGTTGGATAATGGAGCTGCACATCCCTCCAAGCTGTGCTTACCCATGCAGCCTCCTTCCTCACCCAACAACTCAGTTTTGGCATTGGGGTACCACCCTCCCCTCCAACAGTGCTTCTGTCTCCACTGCCTTCTTCCCTCCACTTGCCCACTGCAGACACCCCATCCTTCCAAGTAGCCAGACCTGTGTGCTTGCTTTCAATGGTCTGCACTGGAACTTTCTGATTTTCTTTTCTTAATCAAGATTTCCTTGCGAGTATAAGTTGAATATAACATAATTAGTGAACAGAGACTGGACTTAAGTCTGGAAGTGTCTCTGGAGTGGGGTTGAGCTGCTTTCTACCAGGTAGACTCTTATCTGTGCTGTTTTTCTAATTTTCTACAATGGATATGCATTACTTTATAATCAACAAAATAAAAATATGGAGTGACTGGAGATATGTGTCCCAATAATGATCTGACTAGGGGGAGTTTCAGGTCATGTGATCTCTCATAGAAAAGCTTTTGTGTGAGCCCGGTGTGGTGGTGCACGCCTGTAACCCCAGGACTTGGGAGGATGAGAGAGGAAAATTGCAGGTTTGACACCAACTTCAGCAACTTAGTGAGGCCCTGTTTCAAAATAAAAAAATAAAAGGGGCTGGGTTGGAGCTCTGAGGTAGAATGCCCCTGGGTTCAATCCCCAGTACAAAAAAATAAATAAATAAAAAATAAAAACAGAAGGAATGAAGAAAGAAAGAAAGAAAAGAAAAGTTTTTATAGAGGGGCATTTGATAGTTACCTTTTCATATTTTTATACTTCTAAATATACCAGATATACAAACAATTTCCTCTTTAAAAATCAAATCAAAACACTTTCCTCTTAAAAAGTCAAATCATTCTCTTTGCAATAATGGCACTCGCTAGCTGGGCGTGGTGGCGCACACTTGTAATCCCAGTACTTTGGGAGGCGGAGACCGGAGGATCCTGGTTCGCGGCCAGCCTCAGCTCTCTCTCTCTCTCTCTCCCTGTCTCTCTCTCTCTCTCTCTCTCTCTCTACTTAGTGAGGACCTCCGTAACTTCGTGAGACCCGGTTTCAAAATAAAGTATAAAAAAAAAATAGGCCCGGGGGTGTAGCGCGGAGGTAGAACGCCCCTGGGTTCAATCCCCGGTTCCGCAAAAAAAAAATAAATAAATAAAATAATGGCACTCGCTGATGTCCATTTTGGGGGGTGCAAGTGACAAAAAAAAGTAACTATAAAATAGATTTAATGGTAACTTTAATGAGAAATCATGTCATTTATTATAAATAATACTAAGGTACCAATAACATGGCTAAAAGCTGCCAGGTTTCCCCTAAATATGTTGTATTTATTTCTAAAAAGTATATAAGCAAGTCACTACTTTGAATTAATTTTTCAGCACTTTTACTTCATAGTCTTTTGGGGGCATTGGTCAAAAATGAATTGTATCATTCAATTGGAGCATTGATATTGCATATAAAGGTAAGGAACTTGGCAAATCTAACAATAAATATAATGCTTCAGATGTCAGGAAACTTACTATTAATTATTAAGAGAGATAAATAAGTTCCACAGAGATAGGGAGTCTTTGTTTGGATGGTTCACTGATGCTTGCCAACCCTCAAAATAGTGCCTAGCACCTGAGATGCTCATTAAATATTTATTGGACGATGAATTCCATTTCTTTGTAGTACATCGCTTTATACCTAAATATTATTCATACACTCATAATGGCATTACATAAAACATTTCTCTCTGCCTCACTGTGGGGTTCCTTGGTGGAAGGCAACTGTTGAGAATGTTTCTGCTTTAAAGATCCAAACTCTCCATTGGGTGTGTAATCAAAATCCCAAGATCTAGGCATTAGGTCAAGCATGAAGAAGATATGGGCTGTGGATATGAGCTATTCTTTTCAATTCAGCATTTCCAATCATACAAATAGTGTAATTTCTACCAGCATTTATCTCTCATCAGTTCCAAACTCGGGGACAGTTGAAGAGGGTATATTTAATTATTTCCCCTGATTCTGTAGCATGCACTCGTGGAACAAATCTGTTTTTGGTCTTTTCTGAGAAAACCTGTTTCTTTCCCTTGCAAATTTTTGTTATAGTGAGAACTGCCAATTATATAGTATTTGGGTTTTTTTCCCTCAAAGATGAGTGTCTAGTACAAGCTATAATTCTTCCCAGGGTTTTATTTATTTATTTGAAATTGTGGCTAAGAAAAGTGAGCATGCTCTTCTCTGCATCATTCCTATATTCTGCATTTTATGTCTTCTTCTTGAAAGTTAAAGTAATCTGGCCATCTTTTTTGCAAAATTAATTATGAACTGTGGAATGGCCTCTGAAGGAAATTATAGAGGGAGTGGGCTGAGCATCCCTTCGGTACTGACTGAAGAGAGAAGGCCCAGTGTGTTCTTCAGTAATGCTGAAGGTGTAAGAACAGGCAAAGAAATTGTGGGGTGAAATAGAATGGGAGTTCCTAGCTAAATGCCACTTTTGAGTGGTTTAGATGATGGGTAATAAGATGTCACTCAGTCTGGTCTATTGAAAAAGGATTGGCACAAAAGAATTAATTAAATGTTACCAATCACAGCCCATAACCTCCTGTGTTCCAAACTCCTATTTCTTTTCTGCTTTCGCAGGTAAATAAACTTTGGTTACTGTCCTTGGAAGCTTCCCAGAGTTCCCAGCCTGGTTCTGACACTGACCATCCCCACATCTTCTCTCCTCTTGGTTCATAAACTCAATCTGGTGCCCACTCAGTGTTTTTTTTTTTAATATCAACTCTTCAAGTCACAAACCCTGCTGGGTACAATAATATCCAAGTTCTTTCACAAGACATAATATTACTTAGTTCCTTTTAGTAGTTTAAATCTTTCAAATTGTTCTCTAGTAATAAAATAAGAATGCATTTTTGTTTGGGAGAACATAAAGATTTATAGTCTTTTGAAATATTGAGCTTGTCTTACTTTCATTCAATACAATATTTATCATTTTAGGTCATTAGAACATAATGTTCATCTCAAAGGAAGTCAATACTTTTATATGCCTGTGAACATGAAGTGCTGTTAGATTCTAAAACTGATTCACATAGACAAAAGAGTGACTAAGCAATGTGAATTTGCCTCTTACTTGAAAATATCCCACTTGTAGAAATCTGTGATTTATGAGCCAAGCTGAAAAGGGTTATTAATCTCTCTGGTAATCAGATAATTATAGCAAAGAGTACATTAGTTAGAATTTAGCAGAGGGATATTTGAAGTCAAGCACAGGGCAAGATCAAATGAAGCAAGACGAAACACGGGAACCTTTCAGGTAGATGCTATAAAATTGCTTTTGTTAAGAACAAGAAACATAAAGGACCCCCTCCTCTGGTTGATCCCTACTACCTCTTCTGTTCTTTTGACACCGGCATACTTTCCATCAACTACATTGTCAAGGCAACCTCTTCCCTCATTTGCTGAATGTCTGTTGCACTCCAGGCTCTTTGCTAGGTATTCTGTTATGTAAAATTGTGAACAAAAACAGTTTCTTTTGAAGGAGAGTTCATGTGTCCTAGGAGAGACAGACATGTCCATATTTGAGGTGTGTAAGGCCCACATATATGAGTGTATTTGACTCCACCTTGCGCAAATGGTCAGGTGTTTCAGTAGGCATTTTCATTGCTGTGACCCAAAAAACCTGATGACCACAACTTAGAGGAAGAAAGATTTATTTGCTCACAATTCTGGAGATTTCAGAGGGTTCAGTTCATGTTAGGCCAGGTTACATCTGTGGAGCTCAGAGCATGCTGTGGGAGGGAAGGAGGGAGGGAGGGAGAGAGAGAGAGAGAGCAAGCAAGCGAGCAAGAGAGAGAGAGCATGAGCAAGGGCTCTGCTGTCACATCATGGAGGCTGGAAGCAGAGAGAGCTCATGAGAAGAGGATCCATGGACAAATACACAGTCCCCAAGGCCACACGGAGACTGGAGGATCCGGGTTTGTGGCCAGCCTCAGCTCTCTCTCTCTCTCTCTCTCTTTCTCTCTCTCCCTCCCTCCCTGTCTCTCTCTCTCTCTCTCTACTTAGTGAGGCCCTCCACAACTTCGTGAGACCCGGTTTCAAAATAAAGTATAAAAAATAGGGCCAGGGGTATAGCGCGGAGGTAGAACGCCCCTTGGTTGAATCCCCAATTACCTACCCTCTCTAGTCATACTTCACCTGCCCAGGTTACTACCCAATAAATCCATTACAATGGATTCATCCAGCGATGAGATTAGAACACTCATGATTCAATTTTATCATTCTGAACATCAACACATGAGTTCTTCAGGGGACATTCTATATCCAAACCATAACACCAGAGCCATAACAACAGAAGTGACTCCCACTGTTTAGGGATCTGGGCCTGCGTGGAGCAGTGTCATTTCCTGTTATCAGAAACCCCACTCCCAGGAATTTATTCAACATAAAAAGTATCTGTATATTCATCGAAAGACATGTACAAGAATTGTTAGCAGTACTAATCATGAAAGCCCCAAACTGGAAATTATCCAAATGGAAATCAATAGGAGATTTTGGGCGACTGTATAGAAATAATATAGAAATATTATAAAATATATTTCAATGGGTTACTACAGAGTAACCATACCCATGTGCCCACTAGCCAGGTTATAAAGCAGAACATTACCAGCCCTTCAGAAGAATCTCCTCTTCATCATCCCTTGCCCTGCTCCCACTAGCCTGTGTTTGAAAATTTTTATTCACATTGCTGAATGATATTCCACAGGGTGAATATAAAAATTAATTCTCCTGTTGATTGCCATTTGGGTAATTTCCAGTTTGAGGCTATTGTGAATAGTACTGCTAACAATTCTGGTATGTGTCTTTTGGTGAATATGCAGATACTTTTTATGTTGAGTAAATGCCTGGGAGTGGGTTTCTGATCACAGGGTATGCACGTGTTTAATTTATTAGATGATGCTAAAAAGTTTTCCAAAATAATTATAGTAGTGCATCCTTCTTCCATCAGCAGCATAGGAAAGTTCCAGTTGCTCCACATCCTCATCAACCATTTTCTTTTGCTTTAGCCATACAGGCAGATAGCTAGTGATACCTCATTTTGGTTTCAAATTAATTTTCCTGTGGACTAATAAAGTTGAGAACATTGGACCATTCATATGTCGTCTTTTGGACATATGAAGCCTTTTTCTTTTCACCTCCCCTTTTAAAAATTGGGTTTCTTTTATTAATTAGTTTTTTTTTTAAAAAATGTGTATTCTGAACATGAGTCTTATAGTGCTTTGTTGGATATATGTAGTGCTTTTTATTCTCCTATGTGGGTTGCCTTTTGCCCTATTAATTGTGTCTTTTCAACAGAAGTTCTTACAGTCAAAACTTTCATCTTTATCACTTAAGTTAGTACTTTTTGAAGGGCGATTTAAGAAATCATTTTCTTTTTTTTTTTTGCGGTACCGGGGATTGAACCCAGGGGCGTTTTACCTCCGAGCTATCCCCCAGCCCTATTTTTTATACTTTATTTTGAAACCTGGTCTCATGAAGTTGCAGAGGGCCTCACTAAGTAGCTGAGACTGGCCGTGAACCTGGATCCTCCTGTCTCCGCCTCCCAAGTACTGGGATTACAAGTGTGCGCCACCATGCCTGGCCTATAAGAAATCATTTCCTACACTAAGATCATGAAGTTATTCCCTGAAGTCTTTGCTTAAAACTTTATTGTTTTACCTTTCACATTTAACAATCTATATGCAAATAGATGCCAAATTAACCTCCTTCATACTGTGTCTAGTTGCCCCTGTGCTATTTATTGAAAGGGTCTTGCTTTCTCCTCTTCTCTGCAAGGTCACCGAGGTTCTAAAGCAGGTGATTGTCTACATATGGTTCTACTTGTGACTTCTCTATTCTGTTCCTAATATCCATTTGTTATCCTTGCACCAATTCAACATGATTTTACTTCTATCTCTTTATAATAGGTCTTAATAATTGGTAGCCTTAATTGTACAGTTTTGTTGTTCTTTAACATCACCTTATCTATTTTTGGCCATTATATCACCCTATACAGGTTACAATCAAATGATTTCAATCAATGAAATACCATTGAATTTTGAATGAATCTATTGTATTGGTTATCTATTGCTCCCTAACACATTATAAATTGCTTCAAGCCGGGTGTGGTGGCACACGCTTGTAATCCCAGTATTTGGGAGGTGGAGACCGGAGGATCCGGGTTCGCGGCCAGCCTCACCTCTCTCTCTCTCTCTCTCTGTCTCTCTCTCTGTCTCTCTCTCTCTCTCTACTTAGTGAGGCCCTCTGCAACTTTGTGAGACCTGGTTTCAAAATAAAGTATAAAAAATAGGGCTGGGGGTGTAGCACGGAGGTAGAACGCCCCTGGGTTCAATCCCCAGTACCGCCAAAAAAAAAAAAATTGCTTCAAAACTCAGTGGCTGAAAACGACAACATTTAGTATCTCACAGATTCTCTGGGTCAGGAATTTGGGCATTAGCTGGGTCCTTTGGTTTTGGGTTTCTTGTGGGCTTCAATAAAGGTATCAGCTGGGAGTCTATCTCAAGGCTCAACAGGGGAGCAATATATTTTCAACTTTGCTCATGTGGTTGTTGGCAGGATTCAGTTTCTCAAGCCTTGTTGGCCAGAGGCTAGCCCCCTCCCCTTTGCCAGATAGGCCTTTTCAACATGGCAACTTGTTTCATCAAATAATGCAAACTGAGAACGTAGCAGAGAGAATATGAGGAAGGTGGAAGTTACTGTCTTAAATAACCTCGATGGATGTGACATCCCATCACTTTTGCCATTTTATCCTCATTACGCAACTGGCACTGGTCCATTGCATAATTAAGGGTAAGGTATTAAACAAGAGTGGGAATAGTAAGAAATGGATTTTTGAGAGCATTGTTCTTGGGTTATAAACATTTTTATATATTCTGGATACTAAGACCTCCTCAGACACATGGCTTGCAAATAATTTATCCCATTATGTGAATTATTTTTTTATATTTTTACTGTGTTTTTCTGGACAAAACTTTTTAATATTAATGAAGTCCAGCTGGGCGTGGTGGTGCACGCCTGTAATACCTGTACTTGGGAGACTGAGACAGGAGGATTTTGGGTTCGAGAACAGCCTCAGCAAGTAGTGAGACTCTCGTCAACCTAGTGAGACCCTGTTTCAACATAAAAATAAAATCAGGTTGGAGGTATAGCTTCGAGGTAGAATGCCACTGGGTTCCATCTCCAGTACCAAAAAAAATAAAATTAATGAAGTCCAATTTATCTGTTTTGTTTGTTGCTTGTACTTTTGATATCAAATCACAAAAATCCATTGTAAAACCCAACACCATGAAAATTCACCTCTATGTTTTCTGCTAAGAGTGCTAAGAGCTTCATTGTTTTAACTCTTATATTTAGGTCATTGATCCTTTTCAAGTTTTTTTTTTTTTTTTTTTTGCGGTACCGGGGATTGAACGCAGGGGCGTTCTACCTCTGCGCTACGCCCCCGGCCCTATTTTTTATACTTTATTTTGAAACCGGGTCTCATGAAGTTGTGGAGGGCCTCACTAAGGAGAGAGAGAGAGAGAGAGAGAGAGAGGGAGAGAGAGAGAGAGAGCTGAGGTTGGCCGCGAACCCGGATCCTCTGGTCTCCGCCTCCCAAAGTACTGGGATTATAAGCGTGCGCCACCATGTCCGGCAGGTTATTTTTCTTAATATGAGGTGAGATAGAGGTTCAATTGTATCCTTTTGCTTTTTGAAATTCAATTGTTCTAGCATCATTTATTGAATAGATCATTCTTCCCTCCCTGAATGGTCTTGGTTATCAATGTTAAAAATTAATCAGCCATATATTGTGGGTTCATTTCTGGACTCTCAATTCTACTTCATTGATCTGTATGTCTAGTCTTATGCCAGTATCACAGTTTTAATTATTGTAGCTTTTAACTAAATTATGAAATTGGAAGCATGGGACCTCTGACATTTTTTTCAAGATTTTTTTTTGTGGTACTGGGGATTGAACCCTGGAGTATTCTATGTCTGAGCTATACCCCCAGCCCTATTTTTTATTCTTTATTTTTAAGCAGGGTCTTACTAAGTTGCAGAGGGCCTGACTAAGTAGCTGAGGCTGGCTGTGAACCTGTGATCCTCTTGTCTCAGCCTCCCAAGTACTGGGATTACAAGCATGTGCCACCACACCCGGCCTAAGATTTTTTTTGTTGTTGTTATTTGAAGCTCCTTGCAATTCAATATAAATTTGAGACTCAGAGTTTCCATTTGAGCAAAAAAGGACATTGGAGCCAGGTGGTGGCGCACACTTGTAATCCCAGTACTTTGGGAGGTGGAGACCGGAGGATCCGGGTTCGCGGCCAGCCTCAGCTCTCTCTCTCTCTCCCTGTTTCTCTCTCTCTCTCTCTCTCTACTTAGTGAGGCCCTCCACAACTTCGTGAAACCTGGTTTCAAAATAAAGTATAAAAAGTAGGGCCGGGGGTGTAGCGCGGAGGTAGAACGCCCCTGGGTTCATTCCCTGGTACCGCAAAAAAAAAAAAAAAAAAGGACATTGGAATTTTGGTAGACATTGCATTGAATCTGTAGACTGCTCTGGGTAGTATAGACTTCTAGACAATATTAAGCCTGCCAACTCATAAATATTGGATGTCTTTTCATTTATTTAGGTCTTCTTTAATTTCTTTCAGTAATATATTATAGTTTCCAGTATATAAGTCTTTCACCTTCTTGGTGAAATTTATACCTAGATATTTTATTCCTTTGAATGCCATCATAAATGGAATTATTATCTCACTTTCTAATTTGGGTTATTCATTGCTTTTGAGCCTTTTGCCTTTTGAGTCCCTGGAGAGCTCTGTCCAGTGTGATCCCCCCACCTACAACCTCCAGAACAATCGGATGCCTTTAAAGGGAAAGTGGTCCACAGGCTGGGCTTACCAGTTGGACTTCCCTCATCTCCTGCATACTGGCCCCATAATCACACATAATCTCACACACTATTTGATAGAAAAACATGCTGTTAAGTAGGATGTAGGTTCTATGGGATTCAGTTGGGTCAACTAGAGTTCACAGCGCAAGGTCGGGCAGAAATCATTCAAATCAGAGCATAGGAAGTGAGAAAGCTAGAGAAGATAGACGTGCAACCATTCTGACTCAGCTACTCTCCATTTGTGTCTCATCGAACGTGTTGTTTAAACCCAAGTGTCAAGTTTTTACCTGAATGGAAATGATTATAACTACCTCAGAGAGTTTTTTTTTAGATTAATGAAGAAAAAGTGACTAATGCACTTTGTAAATGGTAGTCATCATTCCTAAATGCCACGTTAGAGGCAAAAAATAGTGTGAAGATGGGCTGACAGATCCAGAGTACGGTCTTTTGTTCCAATTTGCTATATCTCCTTTATTATTTTTTAATTCTATCTTTTTTTTTTTTGCGGCACCGGGGATTGAACCCGGCGGCATTCTACCTCCAAGCTACACCCCCAGCCCTATTTTTTTTTATACTTTACTTTGAAACCAGGTCTCACGAAGTTGTGGATGCCTAAGTAGCTGATGCTGGCTGCGAACCCGGATCTTCCGGTCTCCACCTCCCAAGTACTGGGATTATAAGTGTGCGCTACCATGCCCGGCTTAATTCTATCTTAATTATTTTTTAATTCTATTCTAAAGAATTTGGCATCTATCAAATTGACCTAGTAAAATTTTTTAAATTAAAAATGATGCTTAAATTTGATAAGATTCTAATGTCTTTTTTTTTTTTTTGCAGTACTGGGGATTGAACCCAGGGGCATTCTACCTCTGAACTACACTCCCAGCCCTATTTTTTATTCTTTATTTTGAAACAGGGTCTCACTAAGTTGTGTAAGGCCTCACTTAGTAGCTGAGGCTGGCCACGAACCTGGATCTTCCGGTCTCAGCCTCCCAAGTACTGGGATTATAAGCCTGCGCCACCACACCCGATTTAAGATTCTAATTTCTAAGTGTAACATTATTTCTTTGAATAAAGATGAATACAGTCTTAATTTAGCCCAATATGCTGGAATTAATGTCATATTTGGTATATCCATTAGAAATGAGGGCGCCAAGTGTTCTATAAATAGTAACAAGCATTTGAAAAAGGAAATGGGAAAAATTAAAGAGAAATGTTAGCAGCCAGTCATATAAATGTGGATTTAGGTCTTAATTTTAATTATGATATTTGAAATGTCTTTCAGTTATGTTGTATATTGGTGCATTAGAAATTAGGGAATAAGTAGGCAAACTGGATTCCAATCCTTAAACATTAATTATAGAGATTTTTTGAACCTTTAATTAAAATCAGAAAGTGTTAACTTTGTCACTGCTTCTGTGGTTTTTCCCTGTTCCCAAATTTTGCCAGCTACTAAATAAAAAGTCTGCCACTTATATGGGAAAAGAGAAAGTAGATAGATTTACTTACATCTATCACTACTGGTGAAAAACAATTTTTTCCCTTGTCTTAACAATGAATTATTATTCCTATTTTCTTATGTGAAGAATAACACTTCACTTTCTTATTAGTTCAGCTACAAATCTTTTGAACAACTCTTGATATGATTAAGTAACTTCCTGACAATTTGGGCCAACAAAAAATGAGAGCCTATGTCAGCCTCTGAATATTTGCTCAAAAATATGACATAACTGTATTGGAAAGGAAGTTTAAAAAGTCTTTAAAATGTTTTCATTGTGACTTTATGATTAAAGTTTGAAAAGTATTGAGGTAAGGCAACATTTCCCAACTTTGAGGTTTTGATTATTATTATTAAAGAGGTTTTATGGCTAAATATGTTTCAGAAACTTTGAGAATTCAACCAAAGTAATATGATTTCTTTAGTTAAAGACATTAAAAAAATCTGTAATGTAATAATGGTCTTGGCAAGTCTCCAGGAAAGTGGGTTTGGGTGGAATTTGTTAAGAATCAATATTTCTCATCCCCCTGTCTTTGGAACAATTAGGAGAATTCTTATCAGATTTGTCTTTTAGTACTTGCATTTAAGAGAATTCTAAATTCGTAATCATTACAAGTGGGTCCACCTTGAAAATTTTGTCATGTTCCAGCCAAAATATTATCTAGACATTTTAATTTGATTTGCTTCAGTTATTAGATACAGTTTCTTGCATCTCAGGATCCAGTATAGCAAGAAATTTGTCATCAGAGTATGATAAGATGTTATGCTAAAAATGTCTTTTTAGTGAGTATATTAGGTATGACTCTCAATGGCAAGTAATGAAAATTGTAATCCCAGTACTTGGGAGGCGGAGACAGGAGGATTGCAGGTTCAAGGACAGCCTCAGCAAGTAGTGAGACTCTCATCAACCTGGCAAGACCCTGTTTTCAAATAAAAATAAAATTAGGGTTGGGGGTTTAGTTCTGAGGTAGAATGCCTTTGGGTTCAATCCCTAGTAACACACACACACACACACACACACACACACACATCATCTGAGCTATGCTGTATTAAAAAGAGGGATTTGTTATAATGATGCAAAGTTATTATCTAGAACCCACAGAATGCTGCCAGGAGTCAGGGGTGTCTAGAACAACACTGTCCAATAGAAGAATAATGTGAGCTGCAAATATGGGGCATGTCTATAACCTTAATCTTCCTACTAGCCAGATGAGTTTAATTTCAACAATATTTTCTTTCATCCAATATCTAAAATATTACCATTTCAACATATAAGCAACATAGAAATATTAATGATATATTTTCTATTCCTTTGTTTTTGTACCAAGTCTTTGAAATCTAGTGTATATTTTTATACTCACAGTACATTTTAATTAAAACTGGTCACCTTTCAAAGTCCTGTGTGACCAGTGGCTATGCCACTCCACGATGCAAGTCTAGAGTAATACACGATAAGGATTTAGGGAACTCAAGTATGCCTCCTTCAACTTTCAAATTTCAGAACAATTTATTTTGGTGAAAACATTTTAAATTTGTTAAAACCTGTTGAAAGACAAAGAATGGCATACCAGAGTTAAAAATAAATTTATCTATGTGTTATTTTCAGAGGTTTCCCCAAGCATAGAGAATGAAGTTTGAAAAGTAAGAACATAGAAAAAGATACATCAGGCAAGTACTAATTAACAAAACATTAGAATGTCAAATGACACAGACTTTAAAGGATAAAGAGGTACACAACATGATGATCAGATTTTCAGTTTACCAGGAAGATAAAACAATTCCAAATTGTGCACATAATGTTGGCTCAAAACATGTAGAGTAAAAATTGGTATAGAGAAATTCACAAAATGATTTTAATGGAGTATTTGAGAACATTGTTAGATGAACTTTAGTACTGAAAGAAATTGGGGAAGATATAGAATATTTAAATAAACAATCAATGGATTATTTTGATCTAATGGACAAATATAGAACTTGCACCAAAAATTAGAGAATACATGTTTTTTCTTTTTCTTTTTTTTTTCTTTTTGGTACTGGGGATTTTACCCAGGGGCACTCTACTTCTGAGCTGGACCCCCAGCCCTATTTTATTTTTTATCTTTTTATTTTTGCGGTACTGGGGATTGAACCCAGGGGTATTCTACCTCTGAGCTACACCCCCCAGCCCTATTTTTTTATTCTTTATTTTGAAACAGGGTCTCACTAAGTTGCGGAGGGCCTCACTAAGTAGCTGAGGCTGGCCACGAACCCGGATCCTCCTGTCTCAGCCTCCCAAGTACTGGGATTACAAGCGTGCATCACCACACCTGGCTCCTTTATATCTTCTTTTGAAACAGGGTCTCAGTAAGTTGCGGAGGGCCTCACTAAGTAGCCGAGGCTGGCTGTGAACCTGTGATCCTCCTGTCTCAGCCTCCCAAGTACTGGGATTACAAGTGTGTGCCACCATGCCTGGTGAATTTTTTCAAACACATGTTTTAAAGGCTTCATTTATGAAAAGTAGCAGCATACTATGCCATAGGCTAAGTATCAGTATAACTTAAGAAGTGTTATTAAAAAGAATCCATTCTCTTACTCCACTCCAATTTAGTGAAAATAAGTCATAAAAGTGAAATAAAAAGAATAATGCATTTGAAAATATAAATGCACAGTTTTAAGTAACACATGGATCATAAAAGACATCTTAATGGAAATTTGAAATCTCTGAGAACTTGTGATGAATAGACTACACATTAAAGACTTATGTGATGCAGTTAAAGCCATTCTTAATGAGAAACTTATATCCTTAAATTATTGTATACCTAAAGAAGAAAAGATTAAAATTAATTAGATTCAATTTAAGAAATAAAAAAGAACAGAAGTTCAATGAATTCTCAGAATTGACTTATAGAATCCATAGTATTTCCTTTTCTTTCTCATATCAATTTGTCCCTCAATATTGCTGATTTTACTTTGTAATTATATTTATTTATTTATTTATTTGCGGTACTGGGGATTGAACCCAGGGGCAATCCACCCTGGAGCTCCACTCCCAGCCCTATTTTTTACTCTTTATTTTGAAACAGCCTCTCACTAATTTGCAGAGGGCCTCATTAAGTAGCTGAGGCTGGCTGCAAACTTGCGATCCTCCGGTCTCAGCCTCCCAAGTACTGGGATTACAAGCATGCGCCACCACGCCCCGGCGTAGTTATCTTTAAAATCCATCATTCCTTCTCTGTTTCTCGAGCCCTTATGTAGGTTTAGCCTTCCTTAGTTCTTACAGTGTTCTCCATCACCTGCATATCCCGTCCCTTTAACCCATTCTCCATAGCATCAGAGGATCTTTCTAAATAATTAATTTGATCATGTCACAGACCAGTCTAGAATCCTTCCCTGACACTGGAGTTGCTCTGTCAAATTTATTTTCTTCCGTCAGTCTTCACTGGCTAATCACTGATTTTGTTTGAGTGCAAATCCCCTGTGTATCCATGCACTGAAAAGTGTCCCCTCCCTGGCTGCATGGAGCGTATCATGGCTTTTCTCCTGTCCAAGGATGGATTTATTCATGGGGATGTCATCGATTCTGGCTAGATGCCCTGAGACGAGTCCTTTACGAGGCTTCTGGGAAACACTTGGCTCTATTGAATAGAGAGGCCTGGGAGGAAATGCTTTTTCTTCTTCTTCAGTGGACACGTCGTGTCCGCCTGTGATTTGGAAACTGCTGCCTTATGTGGATCATGAGGGAGTACGCGGACACATTGGGATGGCAGGCTGAGAAGAGAGAATGCTCTTGGGTCTTTACTGACATTATTGTGACACTGAATTAATCGGCTCTGGAATTGCCCTGTTTCTGAGCAGCTCACTATGTTTAAACCACTCTTAGGGCTTCTGCTACCAGGAACTGAAAGCATTCTAACCAATTCATGATCTCAGTTGCCTACAGGATATAGTAGGCTTTTCTTATAATTGTATGTGAAGCCCTATTTTACCAGCCTCATTACAGCCCACTTCTCCCTCTCTCTACCACCCACCCCTGCCTCTACAGGCTCCTGTCTCTATGTAAGATTTAAAATTTTGTGAATATGCTCTCCTTTTAGATTCTTACCCATTGCCTCCTCTGCTAGATGTGTTTGTCTCCTCTCCCCATTTTTATGGTTGTAAGAATGCAACATGAGCCATACCCTCTTAACAGATTTTTAAGCGTATAACACGGCATGATTAACTATAGACATAACTGTTATATGGAAGATCTCTAGAACTTACTCATCTTTTATAATTGAAATTTTATACTTATTTTAAATAGCTCCCATTTCCCCCTCCCTCTGGATCCTGAAAACCATTCTTCTATTCTCTGCTTCTCTGAGCTTCACTATTTTAGATGTGTCAAATAAGTGAAATTGTGCAGCATTTTTCCTTCTGTGCCTGGCTCATTTAGCATAATGTCCTCGAGGTTCATCCATGTTATTATGTATCTCAAGATTCCCTTCTTTTTAATATTCCATTGTATGTATATACAACACTTTTTTATTCATTCGACCATTGAATGAGCTTTATTTTACTTCTTGACTATTATGAACGAGTGCTGCAACAAACATGGGTATGCTTTGAGATCCTGACTTCAATTCTATTCCATAACTACCTGGAAATGGGATTGCTACAACATACAACAGTTCCATTGTTAATCTTTTGAGGTCCTTCCATACTGTTTTCCATAGCAGCTGTACCATTTTGCATCCCCACCTATTGTGTGTAAGGGTTCTGTTTTCTCCACATTCTCACCAACAGTTGTTGTCTTTTGCTTTTTGGATAATAGCCATCTTGCCAGGTGTCATGAAGGATAAGAGACATGTGATCATTTCATAGATGCATAAAAAGCATTCAATAACATTCAACACCTTTCATGATAAAAATTCTGAACAAACTGGGAATAGAGAGACTAATAGCTATGCTAATCAAAACAGTATAGTACTGGTTTAAAAACAAACAATAGAATAGAATAGAGAGCCCCCAAGTAACCCACGCATTTACAGGCAACTGATTTTTGACAAAGGTACCAAGAACACACAATGGAGAAAGATAGTCTCTTTAATAAATACTGTTAGGATAATTGAATATCTCAACATAATAAATGCCATATATGAAAAGTCTACAGCTAACATTTACTCAGCCGTGAAAACTTGAAAGTTTTCTAAGATCAAGAACAGTATACAAAGGAGGCCCACTCTTGCCACTTCTATTCATTTTCAGCATAGTACTGGAAGTCCTCCCCAGAGCAATTAAGAAAACAAAGAGACATGTAATCAGAAAGTAAGAGAGAAAACTGTCCCTGTGTGCAGATGACATGATCTTATATACAGAAAACCCTACACACTCCACCAAAGCATGTTAGAACTAATGAATAAATTCAGTACATTGTAGGATAAAAAATCAATACACACATCTCAGTTGCATTCCTATATACTAACAACAAACTATCTGAAAAGGAAACTAAGAAAAGCATCCCATTTACAATTGCATCAAAAAGAATACATTATCTAGGAATAAACTTAACTCAGGAGGTAAACAGCTTGTATACTGAATCTACAAAATGATGAAAGAAATTAAAGAAGACAAAAACAAAATAGAAAGGCATGCTATGTTCATGGATTGGAAGACTTAATCCTGTAAAATGTCTATATGACCTCCCCAAAATCTACAAATTTGATACAATCACCATTACAATTCCAATGGCAATTTTTTTTGTAGAAAGAGAATAAACAATCTTAAAATTTATATGGAACCACAAAAGATGCTGAGTAGCTTAAACAATCTTGAGCAAGCAGGACAAAGCTAAGATTATCACATTTCCTGACTTCAAAATATCCTACAAAGCTATACTAATCAAAACAGCATAGTACTGGTTTAAAAACAAACAATGGAACAGAATAGAGAGCCCCAAAATAACCCACACATTTACAGGCAACCGATTTTTGACAAAGGTACCAAGAACACACAATGGAGAAAGATAGTCTCTTTAATAAATACTGTTAGGATAATTGAATATTTATATGCAGAAGAATAAAATTGGACCCTTAGTCAACACCATATGAAAAGTCAACTAAAATATATTATATGCATATACAAATATGCCACAATATAACTCATTATTCTGTATAATTAATATGTACTAATAAGAAAAGAAAAGCTCACATAGACAAAATTTGGGTACTTTTCCAAAATACATCTCCTTTTGGAAATTCATATAAAACATATATTAAAGCTTAATATTAAAATTAAGGGATTAAAGATGAATGTAAGACATGAAATTGTAAAATTACTAGAAAACAACATGTGAGAAAACTCAACGACGACATTGATCTAGACAATGCTATTTTGGATATGATCCCCCAAACACAAGTAACAGAAGCAAAAATAGACACATGGGGTTGCCATCAAACTAAACATCTGCACAGCAAAGGGAACGATTGATACAGTGAAGAGATAATCCAGAGAGAGGGAAAGAATGTCTACAAACCATACCCTTGATAAGGGGTTGATATCCAAAATATATGAAGAACTCAATAGCAAGAAAATGCAACTCAATTTTAAAAATGGGCAAAGGATCCAAATAGACATTTCTGAAGAGAAGACAAAGGGCCAGCAGGTAGAGGAAAAAATGCTGACCATCACTCATCATCAGAGAAATGCCAGCTGAAACCACAGTGAGCTCCCACCTCACTCCAGTGAGAATGGGCGCTGCTGAAACAATGGAAGACTGCAAGCCATGGAGAGGATGTGGAGAAAGGGGCGCCTTGCATACTGATTGTGATTGCTTCATTGCACCCGTCTTTTCTTGCACTGTTTTCTGCTTCTCTTTCTTAGGAAATATGTTGTCTTGAATTCTACCTAGATGTGCTGATGACTCATACATTTTCTTGTGGAGTCTGCAGGAGTGTACTTTCAAGATGATGCTCTGCCCAAGAGTCCAGAGTCAGGACGTTGTTAACTTTCTCTTGCTCTGCAGTATGATTTCCTGGGCCTCTTGTTTCCTTCAAACTCATACTTTACTAAACCAAGATCTAGCCAGGCATGATGGTGCACGCCTGTAATCCCAGTACGTGGGAGGCAGAGACAGGAGGATCGCAGGTTCAAGGACATCCTCAGCCACTTAGTGAGACTGTTTCCAAATAAAAAATCAAATAGGTCTGGGAGAGCTCTGAGGTAGAATGCCCCTGGGTTCAATCCCCAGAAACAACAACAACAGCAACAACACACACACACACACACACACACACACAGAGCAATAAATCAAGATCAAATAGACCCAGTGATTGTAGACACAAGCAAGCATATTGTTCTTAGATCCACTCTTTGTTTATTGGCATTAAGATAAAATTCTCATCTTAATTCTGTAGGTGGCGTTTGAACTGATGAGCTTGGTGACTATCCCATTGATTTCATCTTTACTATGGTTTTGTCTTCTCTTAACACCATTTCCTGGCTTGAGGATCTGATGAAACACTTATCAGTATGCAGGGTTCTTCCTGTATGTTTAGGATACCCTTCTCTCCTGCTATTACCTGGTGTTTCACTCATAAATAAATTATATGCTCCAGAACCTATCCCCTAAGTGGCTCACTTTCTGTCTAGCTCCTTCCCCCTTTTTTCTTTCTGGGATTTTTATTTCCCTGGTTCTAGATACACATCAGTGACAGAAGGACTGCTAGGAGGACTTGGTTCTGGTTGGTATCAGCTCTGTGTCTCTAAGTCATGATAGCAGATTGTAGGAGCTATAAAGCATCACCTTACACAGTTTTAGGAACAGATTCCTAAAATCTGTAGGAATTTAGGAACAGTTAATCAAAACTGGTTGTCTTATATCAGAAATCTGTATATTTTTCAGTGCTATTTCTATACAGTTATTTATTGGCAGTCACTTCCAGATTCTGTTTTTAAGTTGAATGTTGTCTTAGTTTTTGAGACTGTTGAGTTTTCCCAATATCTTCATAGTTATTTAGTGAACTGTTAGCAAAAGCTACATTGGAAATCAATGATTCTTATTGATAAAAGAAAGGGATGGTAATAAAGCATTAAAAAGTTTTTAAAATAAAGTACTGCATTTAAATTAAAAGAATCTTCAAGCAACACTGAGAAGTCTTATGCTCTATTGTTCTCTCCTTCTCCCCCCTTTTTTAAAGGAATTACAAAATTACTCCATTCTGAATTGAAAATAGACAGTTATGGTCGGTTCTCACTACTGCAAGAGTATACTATATCATGGTAATGATTACTGTGTGGATGTTTAGAAAGGAAGAAAAAAATGAAAGAGAATCTGTAAGGCAAACAGGGCCAAAAATTTATGAAACTTTTTCAGAGGTACGCCAAGAGTTATAGTAATAATTTCTGTAAAACTTATTATTCAAAGATTCTTTATTTCATTTCTTATTGCTTAATACTTGAACTTGGCTTCTTTCCACTATTAAAGATTTTTCTTCAAAAATGGTACTCAAGCAGAAAGCATTCAAGTCTCCCTTTCTCTCTATTTTTTGTGAGGACACCACACTTACGGGAGGCTGAATGTTTCCAGAGCCATAATTGAGGAGCCGCCCAGCAGCAGGTGGGAA
Source organism: Glis glis (assembly GCA_004027185.1). Lineage (NCBI taxonomy): Eukaryota > Metazoa > Chordata > Mammalia > Rodentia > Gliridae > Glis > Glis glis. The sequence goes on from PVJS01002233.1 coordinate 82,297, forward strand.
CGCTCCCAAGGTCAATTTTTAGACCTGAGTTTCTAACACTAAGCAGAGCAGGCATCACGATTCCGTTCAGCTTTCATTCTCCGATGAATAAGATGATTTTAAAAATGTTACCAAGGAGCTGAAGTGAATTATTAATTAATATAGACAGTTATTTTTCTTTTTAGGTGACTCAATAAGCTTACTTTTTCTTCTGTGTATATTTTAGTGTTTTCATCTTTATGAGCAGTTTAGTGGAAATTTGTAGTGTTTTAAGAGGGAGGATTTTTGTGAACACACACACATATACACACACACTCATACACACACACATACATACACACATACACACTTACATTTATTGACCATATTAGCTGTCAAGTATATTTAACAGCTTTGAGGTACAATTCACACACCACACAATTCACTTGATTAAAGTATACACTTCATCAATTAACTGTTTTTATTGTGGTAAAATATACATAACAGAAAAGTAATCATTTTACTTATTCGTAAGTGTGCAGTTTAGTGGCATTGAGTACAGTCACATTATTGTGCAACCATCACCAACATCTATGTCCTGTTCATCTTGCAAAACAGAAACTCCATACCCACTAAACACTAACTCCCCTTCCTCCCTCCTCCAAGCCTCTAGCAACCACTGTTCTACTTTATGAATTTGACTACTTTAGGTACTTAATAGAAGTGCGTAGAATGTAGTATTTGGCCTTCTGCGACTGGCTTATTTTGCTTAGCTTAATTTCTTTAGCATTCATCCATGTTGGAGGATGTGTCAGAATTTTCTTCCTTTTTAAGGCTGAATAATATTCCTTTGTATATCTGTATCTGGTTATCCATTCATCTATTCAAGGACTTGGATTGCTTCCACCTCTTGGCTACTGTGGGCACAATGCTGCTGTGAACATGGGTGCACAACTATCTCTGTGAGTCTATGCTTTCATTTTTGGGGGGCTTCCTTTTGTGAAATTCTGGAGTATATGGTAGTTAGGTTTCCAAGTTGTTGAGGAACCGCTCTACTATTTTCCATAGTGGCTGCACCATCGTACAACCCCCCCCCCCCGTATATTAATAGGTATATTAAGCACATAAAACCCTACAGACCTTAGCCAATATTAAACTTTGATTGACTTCTAAATGAAATTTCTTCTCAAAGTATCACATACGGAGAATACCAAGTCCAAGTGGCCCGAGTCTACCAACTCGTGACAGCAGGACTGCGCCCTAGCACACGCCCAGAACCATGCTTCGCTGAGGGCCTGCACAAGGGAGAGGTCGAGACATATTTGCTGAGTAAGTGAAGTGTGTGTGTCTGTTGACGATGAGCTTGGAGCTAGATGAAGCAGTGCTTGTCACCATGGATGGAGGTCAGTGTTGGATATGCATTACTGAACCTGGGCAGCCCGGGACCTCTTGTCTCTCCTTAGCACAGGTGTGTGTTGAGTGACTCCTCACCTTGATGGTTGGCATCTGTTTATTTTGAGACCCTAATGCATAGTAAAGAGTTGACATTCCCTTGCTCTCTGAATGACAGATCGGCTTTGATTTTATAGAGGCAGCATAGTACAGTAAAGAGATTTGAGGGACATGGCTCTGCACCTACAGGGTATGCAACCTTTTAGATTACCCCCTTTCTCCAGTGCCATGTCCTCACATGTAAAGTGGGATAAATAATATCAACTCCAGGAGACTGTTGAGAATTTAAATGAGATAATGTATGTCGTGTACAGTGCATACATACCTAGACATTATTATAAATACATCTTACATTTTTCCCTTGAATTCCTTTCTCTCAATTATATCATTAGAATTGCTTTGATCAGAGAATAAAAATCTAGTGCCCATATGCTCCTTTGCAACCTACATGACATTCACTAGAGCAGGGGTTGAGTAAGATTGCTGGATTTTCTTTGAGCTCACATAAAGAGGTTAGTTATTAAAGGGCAGTCAGTGATGACTCCTGGTGATGAATGCCCTTGACCGCTGTGATGGAGATTACATGCACCTCACCCAGCTTTAACGAGCCTACTTACATATTTAGCTTAACAAAGGCATCAAGAGATATTTCTATTTTTTTTTTTTGCGGTACTGGGGATCGAACCCAGGGGCATTCTACCTCTGTACTACACCCCCGGCCCTATTTTTTATACTTTATTTTGAAACCGGGTCTCACGAAGTTGCAGAGGGCCTTACTAAGTAGAGAGAAAGAGAGAGAGAGAGAGAGAGAGAGAGAGAGAGAGAGAGAGAGAGAGAGCTGAGGCTGGCCGCGAACCCAGATCCTCCGGTCTCTGCCTCCCAAAGTACTGGGATTACAAGCATGCGCCACCACGCCTGGCATCAGGAGATATTTCTTTTAAAGTCTCAGAAGCAGTGAAGAAATCAAATTTTCCTGATAGACTTTCCAAAATTCAAGGCTACTTTGCTTCCAGGGAATATTTTATCCTCAGGGTTTAAAACCTGAATCTCCTTGATCAGGGTTCATTCAGTTCCTTTGCTATCAGATGAAACATCGGTTAAGTATGTGTCACTAAAATGTGGAACAGCCTACCAAAGGAGATTATAACTCTTATTTTTTTAGCTTCTTACTTTATACTTTTATTGGTGCGTTGTAATTATACATCATACTGAGGTATAGAGCAATAGGAACATACATGCACACAACTCTTGGAGCATTTTCCTCTGGGCGCCACCCCCTCCCTCCCGTTCCTCATACATGTCTTTGAGATGGGCATTGGTAATTTAATATACACAGCATTATTTCAGCTGTTACCTTCTATATGTTTCTATCCCCCCTCCTTCCTCCCCTAAGCCCCCTCTATTGGGAGCTCTGACGGATGCTGCTTGCTCCGTAGTCCCGGAAGGCTGCTGCTTTAGGCAGCTCCCTAAAAACTATTCTGTGGCTCCTGCCATGGAAAGTCACTGAACCAGACAGCTTCCTGAAGACTGTTTCATGGTTCCAGCCGTGGAAGGTCGCTGCACCAGACAGCTTCCTGATCAATAGTCTTCTCTCACGAAAATGACATGAAGTCTGATATCATAATTTGGAGAGAATTTAATAATTGGGGGATCGGGGAGGAGATGGAGATGACAAATTCTCCTGACCTTCTGTAGCCAGGACCTTTCTTATATTAAGGCTTCAAACAAAGCAAACGGGAAGAAGATCACAAGTTAAGACCAGGGAGTGGCAATTACAAGTTAAGACTAGGGAGTGGTGAGGTAAACATTTCAGGGAGAATAGGAGATCATCACGGTCCACCTTTCGGTCCCATCTGATCCATGTACTGTATACATGGTTAAACCGGTCCAAAATGGTGATCTCATTGCATGGGCTAAGATGGCCCCCAACACCCCTCCAACTGCAAACTAGCACAGCTGCTATGGAGGTCAGTGTGAGTCTTTTGTTCTCAAAAGACTGGGAATGGAACCACCAGATGATCCAGTGAGACCTCTCCTGGGCATCTTTCCAAAGGGATTGAAATCAGAGTACTATCATGATACATGCATATCCATGTTTATAGCAGCACAATTCACAATAGCCAAATTATGGAACCAGCCTAGGTGTCCCTCAACAGGAATGGATCACAAAGCTGTGGTCTATACACACAATGGAATTTTACTCAGCCATAAAGAAGAACAAAATTATGCTATTTGCAGGCACATGGATGGAATCTGAGGATATTATGCTAAGTGAGATTAGCCAGTCTCAAAAAGCAAATAGGTGTATGCTTTCATATGTGGAAACTAGATAGAAATTGGGAAACAAGGGTAATCTCAGATAGAGGAGCAGAGACTCTTTTATTTTTTAATAACATCTCTATCCAATAGTGGTTTCTGCATCCGTGAGCATGATCTATAATTCTCTGCTATCTCATTGAGTAGACACTACCTGCATGTCCTGAACACTTGAAATGTAATTTTAAGTTAAATTAATTAGCTACATGTGACTAGTGACTACAAATTGGACTGCTTGATAGCACAGCTCTACCATGCCCTTAGGAAAACAAGAGTTAGTCTACAGCCCTAGGAAACAGACCAGCAAATGGCCCAATCTGGGTACCCTTACCTGGAGCTCCTCATTCTGCTTTTTTGTTTATTTGTTTCAGTTTTAGTTCTAACATAATGAGGGAAAATGTTATTCTAAACAAGAACTGACTGTTGGAGACAGGTATGAGGAGGAATATAATTCATTTCAGAGGAAAAATATGTTTTTCCTATTGTTCTTGCCTTTTGTAGAGATGGAAAAGAGAGGATGGTAGAAATAAATGACTAAAATGTCAAAACCTTTTTTTTTTTTTGCGGTACCGGGGATTGAACGCAGGGGCATTCTACCTCCACGCTACGCCCCCGGCCCTATTTTTTATACTTTATTTTTGAAACCGGGTCTCACGAAGTTGCGGAGGGCCTCACTAAGTAGAAAGAGAGAGAGACAGGGAGGGAGAGAGAGAGA